>ML360136.1:0-19742 GCA_005239505.1 Nicotiana paniculata | reverse complement strand
CCCCACCCCCAATGTTTATTATTCTTGGGTTTTATCAGCTTTTAAGATTAGATTTTACCTAATCCGTTGCCTCATCCAGATAAAAGAAAAGATTTAAAAAACTTACAGTAATCATCTTTTGCATGCAGCAGGGCCCTTCATGGTTCTTTGACGCAATAAATAATTATTTATTCAGCAGAATACCATATTTCACATTAACACTAATAAAAAAGCATACAACAAATGCTTATTCAGCACAATACCATAGTTCACATTAACACTAGAAAAGCATAGAAGCAACACAATAGCGGGTCAGCTATTCAACCTTATTAGATTGTTACACACACAAAATAACCCCAAATTCTTGACTATCCTTTATTTAATACACATGGATAACTAGGTAGGTTCTTAAATATTTAGTCCATATCAAGAATTGAGGCTCTGATTTCCTCATGATTAATGGCAAGGAGAGTAGCAGTAGCAAGCATATTTTGCCCAGTGATTTTTGTGATCACCCCATTTGTACTTCTTGCAGATACCATATTCAGCTCCAAACCAGTGCTTACAGTGGTGGCTACATTTATAAGAGTAGTGGCAAGGCCCATGCCACTTGTGACTTTTCTTCCAGCAGTATTTTCCTTCTTTCGTCTGTATTTGTATGGCTACAAAATCATATGGTTAAGAATAAAATAAGAATTTTGAAGCTAAATTGTGTGCAAATATATAAATAGTATCACTCCTGAGTGACCTAATACACTACTTGGAAATTTTTTGTGAAGTCTATAATTTGGCGATATTTATGGGTGAAGCACACAAATAGCCCTCAAAGTGGATATTGTTCTCACTTGCCCCATCGGTAGAACTTCATATTTAATATATGTTATCTTTCACTTGCTTCATCGGCAACAATTTTAACCTTGAAGTTCTACTCATAAGGTAAGTAGAGGTCAAAAGTTAAAAAACACCTTAAAAAAAGTCACATGTATGTAATGTTTGGATATATATATATACACACGTTTTGGAACTCAAAAATAATGTGATCATATGAGAGAGAGTAGTAATAACTTTCCAAGGACAAATAATATTGGAAAACGGCTCTTGGCATTCCTTTACCTCTTTAGACTAGAGGAAAAGTTGGAACTGCATCTTCCATACCTTCCAATAATTTGAATCGATATAACTAATAAATACCGACTATGATGAATTTAAAGAAAATAAGTAAAAATGTGAAAGCAATAAAAGAAAGAGAAATGAACTTGACAAAAGAAAAAATAGCTAGATATGTTAAAATTTAAGTAAAAGATCCAAGAATTCTGACATTATATTAATCCAAAATTTTGACAAGATCCTAGTGACAATCCTATACGTTATCAGTTAGGTCTGGCTTAAATTCTTGACTCACCATTTGCAGCAACGAGGAGGAGGCAAAAGAGGAGAGCAAGAAAAGTTGTGTACTTGGCCATAGCTGTTATTTCTTTTGGATTCTTGGTGAGAAAACAAACAGTTGAAATGCTGGTATTTATAACATTGGAAACTCGTATTGTCAACTTAATTCCCTTTGATTTGTTCAAAGATTACGTTGGATCGATGTTGGCGTACTTATAATGGTTATTGAAAGGACACTATCAAGTACAAAGAGTTAGTCATCATACACAAGTAACATTTCTTTAATTGAAGAATTTGAATTGATCAAGAGCCAACTATGGAATTGGCACACAAATAAGCATAATCAAAGTAAGAATGTGTAAAAACCTATTTTGACATTCCAAGAGAGACCCCAAAAAACAATATTGGAAATTTCTTTTCATTTTCCTAATCCTTAGTAGGTTCATCAGGCTTGGGAAAGGAGGTAGACGCTCCCCCACCCGAATCCTTTCATGCGCAGTCTACCGTTTCTAACAACAATTCATCAAAGAAAAAAGAGAAGGAAAGCAAAAGAGACAGAGTCCAAACGCGTTGGAGTAGTAATACTTGCGAACGTGCCCTTCGTTACTTTTGGGGAAAGCTCGATAAGTCCTGCTAAACCAAACTGGTGATAGTCGCAGCACCAGGAGCTTTCAAGGGAGGGGGCCAGGATACCTCCTCTGGTTGATCCACACCATCCTCTATTCTCGTAAGATGATACACACTAGTATTCTGATCGACCCGATTGGCTCTCGTTCTAGTTTGGCGGAAAGGTGAAAAGCACTAAATCTTTCTTCCTGGTTGGTGTACTAGGGCGAGGCGAATCTCAACCCCTTCATTAGCTAGCTTAGATTTCCCTCTTTTCAATCTATATCAGATCCTCCATTACTTCTTCGCCAATACCTTTTAGCTTTCCTTTAGCCCAGTCCACGCCCCATCAGAGTAGTTAGTGTGCCTGCTCCGTCCTTCTTTGACGAAATGGATGCGATCGAATAGGGTCTCTGCCAACCAGTGAGGAGGGCTTTACGCCTTTCCTTGAAGGTTTTCAGTGCTAGTAAGGAAAATGACCTTCACGTTTGCGTTGCCCTTTAGAGAAATAAGTTGTTTCTTCATTGAATTTGCTTCACTAATAGGCTCACGCTTCGACTTTGATCGTTATGGACTAGTGCAGACTTTCTGGCTTGAAGACTAACTTGGAAACCAGACTTTCTCCCTCTAACCCAGCTTTCAAAGAAAACTGTCATCAAGTAGATTATATTGTTTGTGGGTGTTTAAACTATAGTTAAATAAATAAAAACTCAATCTCTCTTTAATTTTTTTTTATATTAATTTTCCAGCTTAACTGGGAGTGTTGTATTATCTTGAAATGATGAAGGGGTGTGTGACCTTACCTTCAAAGATTATAACACAACGACAAAGGATGTCCTTCAAAAAGAACAAGAGAAGTATAATAATGATACTCCCCTGTTCGACAAAAAAATCAACTGAGGATGTTCAACTAACAAAAAAATTTGCCTTATCGTATTTTGTTCTAATGGTAGGTATTTGCAATCTGTCCAAGATGAAAGGGCCTTTGGCACCACTGGGAAGCTGTTGAAAATTGAGAAAAATCTTGTCTACATGGTTGAACAAGGAAAGCTTAGCGAGATGCTCATACCTATCGTTGTGATGTTAGAGCAGACATATTGTTTAGGTTTTAAGCTAAATTAGGCTTAACAGAGGGTGAATGGAAAATGGAGGTAAAATGAAATATTTGAGTTTCATTTGAGATTCCCTCCTTGACAAAGGGACATTATCCCATATTGGAAGAGGAAAAAGTTTTTGATGGGTATATATTCAAATGCTCTTCTTCTAGCTCTTAAAGAGTTGAGAAGAAGGCAAGCCTCGCGTCGTCGTAGTCGTCGCTCCCTCGCTCGGCTTCAGATTCGGATTTGGTCAAATGATTGATTGATTAATTTTTTGGACCAAATTTATTTGTTAATAGTAAACATTAACAGAAATGTTATTAAATATCTGTTTTAATAACAGAATATTGATATTAAAATATTAATATTAAATCCAACGGAATATTAAACTTTTTTCCATTATTCGTTTTTCATTTTTCGATTTTGTAACTGAAAATTAACCTCTCTTGAATTACGATTTATTGTTGAGTAAATAGCTCATTTATATTATGGCATTTATGTTATGGCCGTTTTACATAAACAGCCATTCTGAAGAGTTGCACCTCTTCAGTTTTGAGCTCAACATTGGCTATAAATACAAGTCCATTCTCTCAGATTTTCCATACGATTTTCTGAGTTCTCTTCCTTTCTTCTGCATTATTTTTAACTTCAAAGAAAGAAATAGTAAGTGTGATTTGATGCCAAACTTTGTATTCGCTGAAACACTGGGGTTTGAAGTACCACTACACCAATGTGTAATTCGTTCTATCTTGAGAGAAAATAATCCACAACCTTGGGTACTAGGAGGGGGTTAAATTCCTTAAGGAAATCCTGTAAATTTAGTGGGCTCGGATTAACTTATGTTTCGTTTATATTTCTGTTTATATGTTATTTTATTTTCTCCAGAATTATTTTACAAATATAGTTTACTAACAAGCTTAAGAAATTTAATTTTTATATTCTGTATTTGTGTTATATTCACTGTTTTCGAGATTAAAACCTTTGTGGTTTTCTACTCCATTGGAGATTAAAATCTACGAGATTTTAACGTTTGTTTGTGTCATTATTTTACAGAAATGACTAATGACTATGGGAACCAGGCTGTTCCGATGGTGACTGCCAATGCATCGATAAGCCGAACACCGACATTGTCACCGGCGGAAAAACTCGAAAAATTTTCCGTGATTGATTTCAAGTAGTTGCAGCAGAAGATGTTCTTCTACTTGACTACTTTAAGTCTACAGATGTTCATTAAGCAAGATGTTCCTGTTCTGCCCAATGAAACTCCAGAGAATGAACGTTTTCTCGTGATTGAGGCGTGGAAGCATTCTGATTTTCTGTGCAAGAATTATATTCTTAACGGACTGGAGGATGATCTGTATAACGTCTACAGTGGTGTGAAGACGTCAAAAGAATTGTGGACTGCGCTTGAAAAAAAATACAAAACTGAAGATGCCAGGTTGAAGAAATTCATTGCCGTTAAGTTTTTAGACTACAAAATGGTAGATAACAAGTCTGTTATTACCCAAGTCCAGGAATTGCAAGTGATTATTCACGATCTCCTTGTTGAAGGTATAAGTCGAATTAATACTGATGTTGAAAGTAGTAACTTTAGTATTTTTACTAACAAAATTTTCATTGAAGGTCTTATCATCAATGAAGCATTCCAAGTAGCAGCTATGATTAACAAGTTGCCTCCTTTGTGGAAGGACTTCAAAAACTACTTGAAACTTAAACGCAAGGAGATGTCGTTTGAAGATCTAATTGTTTGGTTGAGAATCGAAGAGGACAACAAAGCTACTGAAAAGAGAGGTCGTGGAAACTAAACAATAATGGGAGCAAACATTGTTGAGGATACTTCTCACAATAAGAGAAATAGGAAGCAGGCTTCTAGACCGAAAAGTAACCCAAGCAAGAAGCGGTTCAATAGAAATTGCTACAAATGTGGGAAAGATGGACACAAATCTACAGATTGTCGTGCTCCCAAGAAAGACAAGAAGAAGGGTCAAGCAAACATGGTTGAAAATTATGAAGATGCTGATGACTTGTGTGCTATGCTTTCTGAATACAACCTAGTGGGAAATCCTAAGGAGTGGTGGATTGATTCTGGATCCACTCGCCATGTTTGTTCTGTTAGGGAAGCGTTTGCTACATATGCTCCTATTGGACCCGAAGAGATGCTTTCTATGGGAAATGCTGCAACGTCCAAAATTGAAGGATGTGGGAAGATATTTTTGAAAATGACTTATGGCAAGGTGGTGACTTTGAACAACGTCCCTCATGTTCCCGAGATTAGGAAGAACTTAGTCTCTGCTGGACTTCTTGTTAAGAACGATTTTAAGTGTGTCTTTGTATCCGATAAGGTTGTAATAAGTTAGAATGAAATGTTTGTAGGAAAAGTTTACCTCACTGAGGGCCTTTTCAAGCTAATGCAATGGTTGTTGAGAATAATAATAAAATTTCAGCTTCGTCTTACTTGCTTGAGTCAAATGAATTATAGCATATACGTTTGGGTCATGTCAATTATAAAACCTTGCGAAAAATGATTAACTTGGAAGTATTGCCTAAGTTTGAATGCGACAAATCAAAATGTCAAGTATGTGTGGAATCTAAGTATGTTAAACATCCTTATAAGTCAGTTGAAAGGAATTCAAATCCTTTAGACTTAATTCACACAGATATTTGCGACATGAAGTCAATACCATCTCGCGGTGGAAAGAAGTATTTCATAACTTTTATTGATGATAGTACTCTATGTTTACTTACTTAATAGTAAAGATGAAGCAATAGACGCATTCAAGCAATATAAAAATGAAGTTAAAAATCAACATAACAAGAAAATCAAAATAATAAGAAGTGATAGGGGTGGTGAATATGAATCTCTGTTTGAAGAAATATGTTTAGAATATGGAATTATTCATCAAACAACGGCCCCCTACACTCCCCAATCTAATGGGATTGCGAAAGAAAGAATCATTCATTAAAGGAGATGATGAACGCATTGTTGTTAAGTTCTGGTTTGCCACAGAACTTGTGGGGGGAAGCCGTTATTACGGCTAACCGGATACTAAATCGAGTACCCCATAGCAAAATACAATCCATTCCATATGAAAAATGAAAAGGAAGGAAGCCCAACTTGAATTATTTTAAAGTGTGGGGGTATTTGGAAAAAGTGCAAGTTCTTAAACCCAAAAGGGTAAAAATAGGACTGAAAACCGTTGATTGTGTTATCATAGGATATGCGACCAATAGTAAAGCATATCGATTTCTGGTTCATAAATCAGAAAATCCTGACATTCATAATAAAAGGTTATAAAATCAGATAATTTTGTGTTTTTGAAAATATGTATATCCGTATAAAAAGGAATGTGAGTCGATTGGTGAAGGATCTAAACGACCTACGGAAGAAACAAAAGAAAGTACATTTAATCAGGAGGATCCAAGACGTAGTAAACGTCAAAGAAAATCTACTTCATTTGGACCAGATTTTGTGACTTTCTTATTGGAAAATGAGCCTTGAACATTTAAAGAAGCTATGTTTTCTTCAGAATCATTGTTTTGGAAAGAGACAGTCAATAGTGAAATAGAATCCATATTGAACAACCATACATGGGAGTTGGTTGATCTTCCTCTTGGAAAGAAACCTTTGGGTTCTAAATGGATTTTAAGATGAAAATGAAAGATGATGGAACAATTGATAAATTAAGGAAAGACTTGTAGTCAAAGGGTATAGACAAACGAGAAGGTCTTGACTACTTTGATACATACTCTCCAGTTACAAGAATTACGTCCATACAGATGTTAGTAGTATTAGCTGCAGTGTATGGTTTTGAAATGCATCAAATAGACGTTAAGACAACCTTCTTGAATGGAGATTTAGAGGAAGAAATCTACATGGAATAACCTGAAGGGATTGTGGTTCCAGGTAAAGAAAAGAAGGTATGTAGACTTGTTAAGTCTCTTTACGAACTAAAACAAGCACCCAAACAATGGCATGCGAAATTTGACCAAACAATGTTGTCAAATGGTTTTAAGATAAATGAATGTGATAAATGTGTGTACATTAAAAATATTTCAAATCACATAGTCATTGTTTGCTTATATGTGGATGATATATTGATAATGAGTATGAATTGCTAACATAAATGCAACTAAGCGTATACTAACTAGCAAGTTTGATATGAAGGACTTGGGAGTTGCTGATTTTAATTCTGGGGATTAAGATCCATAAGACTCCTCAAGATCTGGCATTGTCATAATCTTATTATATTAAGGCAGTACATGAAAAAGTCAAGCACTTAGAGTTTAAAGTTGCAAAGACTCCATTTGACGTGAATCTTGCATTAGCAAAGAACAAAGGCCAAATCATATCACAATTGGATTATGCTCGTGTTTTGAGATGCTTAATGTATATCATGAATTGTACACGACCAGATATAGCTTTTGATATAAGTAAGCTGAGTCGATACACGAGCAATCCAGGTCAATCTCATTGGATGGCAATGAAACAAGTTTTGTGATATTTAGAACATACCCAGGACTTTTCTTTGCACTATAGTAAATATCATACGGTGATTGAGGGATACTGTGATGCAAATTGGATCACCGATTTAACTAAGTCCACAAGTGGATATGTATTCAGTATTGGTAGAANATCACCGGATCAACTGATTCCAAGTCCACAAGTGGATATATATTCACTATTGGTGGAGGAGCGGTATCTTGGAAGTCGTCCAAACAAACTTGTATTGCCCGCTCTACAATGGAGGCTGAGTTCATAGACTTAGATAACATCGGTGAAGAAGCTGAATGGCTCCGGAATTTCTTGGAAGACATTCCATTTTGGCCCAAATAGTTGGCACCAATATGCATATATTGCGATAGTCAAGCGACAATTGGAAGGGATAGAAGCGTTATGTATAACAATAAATCTCGTCATATACGACGAAGACATAAAACCGTTAGGCAATTACTCTCTAGAGGAATTATCACGATTGACTATGTAAAGTCAAGCGATAATGTGTCGGATCACTTACAAAAGGCCTAACTAGAGAGGTAGTTGAGAAATCATCAAGGAGAATGGGACTATGGATAAGAACAAGTCATTGTGGCAGTAACTCTACCTAGAAGGCTGGAGATCCCAATATCTAGGTTCAAGGAGATCAAACAAAGTCATTAATTACGGTTCAACATTGTCAACTAAAATTTTGGTCCATTGTCGTGATGAGACAATGTTCAGTACCAAGGATAAAACATTAAGGATTTTTAATGATTTCTAAATTTGATACGGGGTATATCAAATAGTGTATTTACGGGATGACACGTTTAGGAATCACCTATGTAAGTGTGAACTGTTAGCCTCTTCAAGGAGAATTTTGTAAGGCTAGTTCTCTACGCACTTATGAAACAAGATGGTGTTCATGGATGAAACGAACACAACAATGAGAACCAAGATGGTTAAGGGTTGGTTGTGTGACTTATGATTGTCTAGGTATACACCAAATTTCGACAGTTCAAAGATATCAAATCTACCGATTGACGAGTATATCCGACATAAGTTCACTACGAAAAGTTCAAAGTGAAACCTACTTATCCAGATGAAATTAATCCTTGCTTGCAAATCACACAGTTTTCATGCATATTTCTGTGATATAGCCATTTCCCATTCATGCGGGGGATTGTTGAGGTTTTAAGCTAAATTAGGCTTAAAAGAGGATGAATGGGAAATGGAGAAAAAATGAAATATTTGAGTTTCGTTTGAGATTCCCTCCTTGACAAAGGGACATTGTCCCATATTGGAAGAGGAAAAGGTTTTTGATGGGTATATATTCAATTTCTCTTTTATAGCTCTTAAAGAGTTGAGGAGAAGGCATGCCTCGTGCCGTCGTCGTCGTCGCTCGCTCCGCTCGGCTTCGACTTCGGCTTTGGATTCGGATTTGAATTTGGTCAAATGATCGATTTATTGATTATATTTTGGACCAAAATATTAACAGAAATGTTATTAAATATCTGTTTTAATAATAGAACATTAATATTAAAATATTAATACTAAATCCAACGAAATATTAAACGTTTTTCTGTTATCCGTTTTCAATTTTTCGGTTTTGTAACTGAAAATTAACCTCCTTTTGAATACCAGGTTTATTGTTGAGTAAATAGCCATTTATATTATCGCATTTATGTTATGGCCATTTTACATAAACAACCATTCTGAAGAGTTGCACTTCTTCGGTTTTGAGCTTAACATTGACTATAAATACAAGTCCATTCTCTCATATTTTCCATATGATTTTCTGAGTTCTCCTCCGTTCTTCTGCATTGTTTTTAACTTCAAAGAAAGCAATAGTAAGTGTAATTTGCTACCGAACTTTGTGTTCGCTGAAACACTGGAGTTTGAAGTACCAATACACAAGTGTGTAATTCGTTCTATTCCGGGAGGAAATAATCAACAACCTTGGGTACTAAGAGGGAGTTAAATTCCTTAAGGAAACACTGTGAATACAGTGGGCTCGTATTAACTTCTGTTTCATTTATATTTCTATTTATACGTTATTTTATTTTCTCCAGAATTATTTTATAAATATAGTTTACTAACACATATATAGGTCATGCATTTAAGTTCCACCACCAACTAATTAACAAAAGAGTTGCACATGCTTGATCCACGAAATAGAATCGACATGCACGTAAAAAACGTGTTAAAGACATAATTAAATAGATAAAAATTATTTTCTCTAACAATTTAAGTTTTTAAATAAGATGATAATGCACTCAGCACAAGGCACGTGTCACAGGTAATTTTCAGTTGATATATTGTAATATTACATGTCAAATGATGTTTCATCGACTCAAGGTGTTCAAGAAGCTTTCTTTGGGTTACGACAAAATATCAAGTCTAACTCATTGACGATGTCAAAATTAAACTCGTTATCATTATTTTTTCATATTAACCGTGTCGTTCTTATCCTATTTTCTATTTAATTTGAAATTATTTACCATTTCATTATAATGGGAATTTAACTAAATGGCCATTTAAATAGAGTTGAAAGCCATGATAAATTATACAACGTCAAGCTATGTTTACGACATTTTCTTTCAAGCCATCTAGAGGATTTGAGACAAGGTGACCCTCTATCACCCTTTTTTTTTTAATTTGTGCTAAGGGTTTATCAGCAATGTTGCATTCAGCAGAGCAACAAGGAACACTAAAAGGATTTAAACTTGGTAGATATGGCCCTTTGGTGTCTCACTTATTTTTATGATTCATCTATCTTTTGTAAAGCTGATATGAGTAGTACCTCTTATATTAATACTATCTTGGACACTTATTCTCAATGTTCTGGACATGTTATTAATTTAAAGAAGTCTGCTATAGTATTTAGAAAAAAATAATATTGAGAGTAAGAAGTCAAGCATTTTTTTTTCTCTGGGAAACATTAAGATGTGCACAAGAGGGACTTATCTTGGCTTGCCAGTTTTGTGGGCAGATCTAAAAAGGACTTGTTATCTTTTATAAAATAAATAATTCTTTCTAAAATAAAATGCTGGAAAGGCAAGTTTTTAAGCCAATATGGGAAAGAGATTTTATTAAAATCTGTCTTAGTAGCTATTCCCTCTTTTGCATTATCTTGTCTCCAGTTACCTGATGGGTTGTGTAAGGAAATTACAAGTTTCTTTGTCTCCATTTATCTTCTCTACTTTCTATAGAAGAGAAGCGAAAGCTGCATATTGAGAGGTGGGATAAGCTATGTGAACCGAAATTAAGGGGTAGCTTAGCATTTCGAGATCTCAAAGATTTTAATATGATTCTTTTAGCCAAACTAGCATGACGAATATTGACCGAACCTAACCTATTAGTATCTCAAGTGTTTAAGAGTAAATACTTTCCTAATAAGTCATTGTTACAAGCCCAAGTTAGTAATTCTTCCTCTTGGATATAGAAAGGTATATTATGGGGTCGTGATGTTCTGTGAAAAGGAGTTAGGTGGTGTGTTTCAGATGGAACAGATGTAAATGTGTGGCGAGACCCATGATTTCCTAAAGAAATTTCTTTTTATTCTTCTAGGTTGATAGAGGGAGTGTCTTGTGAGATGAAAGTTTCTGAATTGATAGATAGAGATCTAAATTACTAGAATATTCAGACTCTAAATTCACTCTTAAATCAAGATGATGTGCTTGGTATTTTATCAATTCTTCTTTCAGGTGTTGGGGGAAAGGATAAACTCATTTGGCATTATACTTGGAACACATATTTTTTCGATGTTTAAGATATGTTAATTGAAAAATGAGTCCAGTTCTTTGGCCTAATGTTCAGCTTATTAAAGATTTTTCAAAATGGTGGTTTAGCTTGTACTTGAATACTAATGAATATCTAGATGTAACAAATTGCTAGAACTTTCTGTATCCATTTTGTGGATGATTTGGAAGGCTAGAAATGACTGGACTTTCAACTCTATGCTACAGAATGAAACTGAGCTCTTATTAAGAGCAATGTATGATTTTAATGAATTATCTGATGTAGTTCAATGTTCTAAGACACCTCCACCTAGCGAATCAAACTCAATGGATCTAACTTGTACGCCAGAAAATATAATGTTTTTTTTTATGTAGGGTTGGATCAAAAGACTCGGAAATCAAGCTGTATACAGCCGAAATCGGAGGAGTTCGATTTTGAAGCCTCTGTTATGCCAAGCCCGAGATTTAAAGGTCTTTGTATACGGCCGAAATCGGAGGAGTCCGATTTCGAAGTCTCTGTTATGCCAAGCCCGAGCTTTAAAGGTCTCAAACGGAAGTTCGAAGCCCGGACTCAGAATACATACCTCGAGAGAGCATATCGAAGGCTCGATACGGCCTACTCGAGAGAGCATATCGAAGGCCCGTCACGACCTACCTCGAGGAACTGCAAAATCGATGATAGTCAAGAAAAAGCGAAAAATTCTCAAGGACACCTGGTCAGGACGGATAGGATTTGTAAGGAATAGTACAACTTCATACTAAACTGTTATATAGCGGTACCAATAGTATTCTTTGTCATAATTAGACATTTACCATATTAGGATTTTCCCCTCCTATATAAAGGGTACCCCAATCATTTGTTAGGACATGAAATCACCAAGCTCGAGGCCCTCGTTCCTTTAGCAACATTGGTTTGGCTATCGCATTCTTCTTACTTACACTTTCCATTTCTTGATTACTAACTAGTGTTGGAATAAATCACATATTTTTAGAACCACAAATCAAGTATAATTGTTAAAATCATTTTCGAGGTAAATCGTTTGGCGCCCACCGTGGGGCTAAAGATAATAATGATTATTTTGGTGCTAGTTTTCTGATAATACAAGTTATTCTTCACACTTTTTCTTGTCCAAAGATTCTTTGGTTTCAGGTTAAAATATGTCTAACTCAGCAAACGCACCTGTAAATGGCGGTCTTGGTTTCCGTGGAGAAAATAGTGCAACGGTTCCAAGGGCTGACGTGCCACTGTTAAACCCTGGGGTAGCACCAGCACCTAACCCTGTCGACGTAGGTTCACATATTTCTTTGCACTTCGATTTGGGTACTGATATTGAAGGAAGTGTACGCGGAGGGGACCAACCTGACGCACAAGGGACACATGCTCGAGAGGAGAGAGAAGTTAGTCTACACATAATATTTGAAATGTTGCAAGCACAACAAATTGCTATCGCTCAATTGGAGAGTCAGCAAAAGACTCCGAGCACAGCAGGGTCGGAAATAGCTCTCTGAGTTGAGCCAGCACCAGAAAGATCGAGCAATAATAGGCCAGGAACTGACCTCACCATCATGAGGATGCTCGAGGAACTCACTAAAAGTGTCGAGTCGGGAGAAAAGAAGATAGAGGATAACGACAAGAAAGTGGATACCTACAACTCGAGAGTCGACCAAATCCCAGGAGCACCCCCGATTTTGAAGGGAGTGGATTCGAGGATGTTCGTGCACAAGCCATTTCCACCAAGCGCAGCTCCGAAGAAGTTCAGGATGCCCGACATCCAAAAATACAACGAGACCACAGATCCCAATAAGCATATTACCACATATACTTGTGGTATAAAAGGAAATGATTTAAAGTAAGACCAGATCGAGTCTGTCCTGTTGAAGAAATTTGGAGAAACCTTATCCAAGGGGGCCATGATGTGGTATCATAACCTACCCCTGAATTCAATAGATTCGTTTGCCATGTTGGCAAACTCATTTGTAAAGGCACATGCTGGTGCCATAAAAGTTGCTACAAGGAAGTCCGATGTGTTAAAAATCAAAAAAAAAGAGAACAAGATTCTAAGGGAGTTTGTATCTCGTTTCTATATATAGCGAATGGAACTATCACCGGTCTCTGATGACTGGGCAGTGCAAGCCTTCACTCAGGGATTGAATGAATGAAGCTCGATAGCTTCAAAGCGGTTGAAGAAAAATTTGATTGAGTATCCCGCCGTAACTTGGGTGGATGTGCACAACATGTATCAATCGAAGATCAGGGTCGAGGACGACCAATTGGGAGCCCCCTCAGGCTCAGTATATCCAAGCAGGATATTAGCAAAAGAATCAAGGAACGTAGAAAGGGAGCCGAGACCAAACAAGGAAAGATACCAACCCTATGTAAAAGACCAAAGAAATGCTTCGAGGCGTAATATACCTCGAAATTATCGAAGGATAGATCGAGTTCCCGAGGACTCATGAGAAAATCGGGTTTGACAGGCGTATGGGGCCATTGGAGGCACCCAGATTATTAGAGTATAATTTCAACATCGATGCCTCAGACATCGTATCAGCTATAGGCAAGATCAGAGATACTAGGTGGCCCAAGCCCATACAATCAGATCATTCCCAGAGGAACCCCAACTTAATTTGAAAATACCATGGCACTCACGGTCATAGGACTGAGGATTGCAGACAGCTTCGAAAAGAGGTACCCCATTTGTTCAATGAAGGGCACCTTCGAGAGTTCCTCAACGACCGGGCCAAGAACCATTTTTGAGAAAGAGATGCAAATAGGAAGAATGAGCAAGAGGAGTCACAACATGTCATTCACATGATCATCGGAGGAATCGATGTCCCATAGGGACCCATATTCAAATGAACAAAAGTATCCATCACAAGGGAGAAGTGATCTCGGGACTACATTCCCGAGGATACCCTCACATTCAACAAAGAAGACATCGAGGCCTTATCTCAACCTCATAATGATGCACTGGTAATTTCTTTCCTTTTAAATAAAGTTCAAGTTAAATGTGTGCTCGTGGATCCAGGTAGTTCGGCATCAGGTCGAGGGTCGCGGTGCAACTCGATCTGCTCGACCAATCATACCCGCCTCTCGAGTCCTGAATGGGTTCAACATGGCGAGTGAAACAACGAAGGGGAAAATCATCCTCTCAATCAACGTGGCCGGGACCATACTAGCCACCAAATTTCATGTCATCGAAGGTGACATGAGATACAACGCCCTGCTTGGAAGGCCATGGATACATAGCATGAGAGCAGTACCATCAACCCTTCATCAAATGATGAAGTTTCCAACAAAAGATGGCATGAAAATGGTGTATGGAGAGTAGCATGCATCCAAAGAGATGTTCCCAGTGCATGACTTGGCACCAATATCGGCTCCATGTACCTCGGAGAAATCAAAAGGTGAACATGCAGCTAAATAGCAATCACAACACATACCCTCGATTGAGCCCGAGGGACAGATGATCGGTGAACAGGTGGTCGAGGACGGAGAAGAAGATTTCCTGACCCACCCGAGCCTTCGTTGCCCCCGAGGAGTCAGATGCAACAAAGTCCACTGTCAAAGAACTCGAGCAGGTAGTATTGATCGAACATCTTCCAGAACGAAAGGTATACCTGGGAACGGGACTAACCCCCGAACTCAGAAAAAACCTTATTCAATTTCTTATTAATAACATTTATTGCTTTTCTTGGTCCCATTTAGATATGACAGTGATCCTACCGGAGGTAACCACCCATCGACTAAGTGTCGATCCCAGGTTCAAACCGGTGAAGCAAAAAAGGAGGCCTCAATCTGAGGTAAAGCATACATTCATCAAAGATGAGGTAACTAAGCTTCTTAAAATAGGATTCATTAGGGAGGTAAATACCCCGAATGGCTAGCTAACGTAGTAGTAGTAGTCCATAAAAAGGGAAATAAACTAAGAATGTGTGTAGATTACAAAGATTTGAACAAAGCATGCCCTAAAGATTCTTTCCCACTGCCAAACATCGACCACCTAATCGATGCTACGGCTCGCCACGAGACCCTTACTTTTCTCGACGCCTACTCCGGGTACAATGAAAATCAAACAAACTCGGAGGACCAGGTAAAGACTTTGTTTATCACGAAGTATGGCACATATTGCTATAATGTAATGTCCTTCAGGCTAAAAAATGTAGGAGCAACATACCAACGCCTAGTTAATAAGATGTTCGAACATCAAATAGGCAAGTCTATGGAAGTTTACATTGATGACATGTTAGTTAAGTCCTTACACGCAGAGGACCATTTGACACATTTGCAGGCAACGTTCAATATCCTAAGAAGATACAACATGAAGCTCAACCCCAAGAAATGCTCTTTTGGAGTCGGCTCGGGAAAATATTTGGGCTTTATGGTGTCAAACAGGGGGATCAGATCAACCCCGACAAAATCAAAGCCAACTAGGAGATCACCATGGTAAACAATGTGAAAGCAGTATAGCGGCTGACCGTGCGGATAACAGCCTTAGGCCGATTCTATCTCGAGGTCTTCAGATCGGAGTCATCATTTTTTCTCCCTTCTCAAGAATAAAAACAACTTCGAGTGGACTCCAGAATGCCAATAGGCCTTGGAAGAATTAAAATGGTATCTCTTGAGCCCACCTTTGCTCCATACCCCGAAGGAGGATGAAACACTATACTTGTATTTGGTCGTGTCATAAGTTGTGGTAAGTGGCGTGTTGGTTCGATAAGAACAAGGTACGCAATTCCCTGTTTATTACATAAGTAGGACCCAGGAGATACTGAAACCAGGTATCCACACTTAGAAAAATGAGCTCTTGCATTAATAAGTGCATCTAGGAAGTTGAAACCATACTTTCAATGTCATCCTATATGTGTGTTAACTACATATCTACTTCGAAACATCTTGCATAAGCCCGAATTATCAGGCTGATTGGCCAAATGGTCCATCGAACTTGGAGGATACGATATCAAGTATCGACCTCGAACGACTATCAAGTCTCAAATTTTGGCAGACTTCGTGGCCGATTTTACGCCTACCCTCGTGCCCGAAGTAGAAAAAGAACTCTTGTTAAAAACAGGCACATCATCGAGGGTATGGACGCTCTTCACTGATGGTGCCTGGAGTGTGAAAGAGTTCGGACTCGGTATAGTTCTAAAACTGCCTACGGGCGGCATAATTTGGCAATCCATGAAAACTTCGAACTTGACTAACAATGAGGCCGAGTATGAGGCCATGATTGCAGGTCTCGAACTAGCCAAGGGCCTAGGAGCAGAGGACATCGAGGTGAAATGTGACTCTATTTTGGTAGTTAACCAAGTATATGGAAGCTTCGAAGTTCGGGAAGACAGGATGCAAAGATACTTAGACAAGCTTCAAGTGACATTGCATTGCTTCAAAGAGTGGACCCTGATCCACATACCACGAGAACAGAATAGCGAGGTCGATGCACTCGCCAACTTGGAATCCTCGGTTGAAGAAGATGACATAATCCCGGGGATTGTAGTACAACTATCAAGGTCGGTGATTGAAGAAGGCCATGCAGAAATCAACTCAACAAGTCTAACATGTGATTGAAAAACAAGTACATCGATTACTTGAAACATAGGAAGCTCCCCACGGACCCAAAAGAATCAAGGGCCCTTCGAGCCAAAGCATCCCGATTTTCACTTGATGAGAGTAGAACATTGTACAGGAGGACCTTCGACGGGCCACTAGCAGTAGGCTTGGGACCAGGGGACACCGACTATGTGCTACGAGAAATCCACGAAGGCACTTGTGGAAACCACTCAGGTGCTGATTCTTTAGTTCGAAAGGTAATCAGAGCAGGGTATTACTGGGATAACATGGAAAAGGACACCAATGAGTTCGTTCGAAGATGCAACAAATTCCAAAGATTCACACCGATGATACATCAAACTAGTGAACAACTACACTTGGTCATATCCCCGTGGCCATTCATGAAATGAGGGATAGACATCGTTGGCCCCCTACCAACGGCACTAGGTAAAGCTAAATTTATCTTGTTCTGACTGACTACTTCTCGAAATGGGTAGAAGCACAGTCCTTCAAGAAGATAAGAGAAAAAGAAGTCATCAAATTCATATGGGACCACATCATATGCCGATTCGGGATCCCCTCCGAGATTACATGTGATAATGGGAAGCAATTCATCGGCAGCAGGGAGACAAAATTCCTCGAGGATCATAAAATCAAAAAGGTTCTCTCGACGCCTTACCACCCAAGTGCAAATGGTCAAGCCGAGTCCACAAACAAAACGATCATTCAAAACTTAAAGAATAAGTTAGAGAATGCGAAGGGGAAGTGGAGAGAAGTGCTGCCCGAAGTACTATGGGCGTATCGAACAACTTTGAAGTCAAGCACAAGGGAGACCTCATTCTCTTTGGTATATGGGTCCGAGGAATTGATACCAGTCGAAGTAGGGGAATTGAGCATCAGATTTCACCATGCCACCGAGGACTTAAACAACGAGCCATGAATACCTCCCTCGAGGTACTAGATAAAAAGCGCGAGGCCGCACTAGTTCGAATGGCCGCTCAAAAACAAAGGATCGAAAGGTACTACAACAGAAGAACAGACCTTCGATACTTCGAAGTCGAGGACTTGGTTCTAAGAAAAGTGACCCTCAGCACTCGAAACCCAAAAGAAGGGAAGCTAGGCACTAGTTGGGAAGGACCGTACCACATCCTCGGAGTAGTAGGCAAAGGGTCCAACAAACTTAGCACCATGGAAGGCGAGCAACTACCAATCAATTGGAACATATCGATGCTCAAACACTATTATTTCTAAGGTATAACCTTCTCCCTTTTAATTTATATTTCATACTAACTTGTTGCAGGTGTTGGATTGAGAGGAAACGAAGCACCCTTCAGTTTGAAGACCCTGGGTTTTAAAGCACGCGTTGCACTCCTTTTCTCTTAGATCGGGTTTTATCCCAAATGGGTTTTACTGACAAGGTTTTTAACGAGGCAACATCCATATGCTATCTAAGGAAAAATAAACAAGTATTCAAGGTTTCTTTTTCAATCAACCTCGAATACTGGGGGGCATCACCCTAGGAGGTTACCTTTTCGAAGAAAACAAGTTATGCCAAAGAGGGCCTCGATAAGAGGATACTGTAATGGACCAAACGCTGAAATGAACTGCTTCCCTGTAGAATAGTCGAGCCCCCGAGGGAAAAAACATGTACGCATTATTCGAAGAAGCATTCTGTGTATCAAAACACTTTGTACCTCAAAGAAGTTTATTGTTTTCATATGAAACGGCTCAAGGGCCAAATAATACTGAACACTCAGGGAATGTCATCAACAATCAACTTATGAGACCTCAACGAGACATACTCAAATGTACAAGACCTCAACGAGGCATACCCAAACTTATAAGACCTTAAAAAAGTCATAACCCCGATATTAAGGCCAAGGCTAGATATTCGAACTTGTAAGACCCCTAAAAAGGCATACCCTCGATATTAAGGCCGAGGTCATCTCACCCGGGGACTAAAGGCTACGGATAGATATAAAGACTACGGTTATATGAAAAGGCTACGGCTGAAATAATGCAGCTTGGAGACGTCTGATTTCTGCCATAAAACTAAAGGCCTAAAATACTTCAAAAAATCGGTTAAATCAGGATACCCTCGGCATAAGCAAAGGGGATTCGATAATATCAACTCCAATCAATGTAAAGGCTTCGAGAAAATCAGCCTTCGAGAGAACCTGATGCGTGGCTAGAATTCATGGTTTAACATGTTATATGCCTTACATTTTGTGTGCGTTAATGATAAAAATACACTTTGTATATGCATAATGGAGTTTATTTCATGTGTAGGTGCAATGGAGATGGAAATCGAGCTAAATGGATGCAAATACATCAAAAATACGCTTAAGAAAGGAAAAGGAAACACCCGGGCGTTTGGCCCCTAAAGCCAGGTTGTCCCTGGCGTTAGTGGGGCGTTTGGCCCCTAATGCCAGGCTGACCCTGGCGTTAGGGGGGCGTTTGGGCCCTAACACCAGGCCTGCCCTGGCNATTCTTATGAACATGTTTAGCTAATTTCTTTAATCTAGGGTTTTGGTGGAACCCGTTGGGGGATGAAATTATTTTGTTATTAATATAGTTCTAATTGGTTGATTAATCTCTATTTGTTCAACTACGTTCTTGTTATAGTTAATTGAATGGCCATCAATTAGTTGTTCCTATTTATTATGTATCTACTTGAGAGAGAGTGCATATTTAGGTAGTTGTTTGAAAAACACCACTCCCAGAGTATAGACGAAAGTCATAACCGAGGGTTTAGAGGTTGGATTAGAGATAACGATACCTCGGGTTCAATCTAAAGTGAAATGTAATGCAATCTAGCTAGCGTAACTTGAGAGAGTGCGTATAGTAAGTTATCATAATTACTTGAGAGAGATTTATGGTAGATAGAGTGTTCGTGATTGATAGAGACAACT
>MDKI01046164.1:0-63741 GCA_005239505.1 Nicotiana paniculata | reverse complement strand
TAGTGGTAGGGCTTCCTAAAATTAAGTTCAAGGAAGACAAAGTTTGTGAGGCATGTGCAAGGGAGGAGCAGGTAAGATATTCTTTCAAAAGTACGAAAATGGACATTACCACCAGGATGTTAGAACTGGTTCATATGGACCTATGCAGTCCTATGAGAACTCTGAGCAGAGGTGGTAAGAAATATGTAATGGTGCTAGTTGATGACTTTTCAAGGTTCAGTTGGACCTTATTTATGACATCTAAGGATGAAGCATTTGATATGTTCACCTCATTTGTTAAGAAAACTCAAAATCAGTTAGGAAATCAACTATCATCAATAAGATTTGATCATGGTACTGAATTTGAGAATGCAAAGTTTGTTGAGTTCTGTGATGAACATGGTATCAATCACAATTTTTCTTCCCCTATAACCCCACAGCAAAATGGGGTTGTTGAAAGAAAGAATAGAACTCTTGAAGATATGGAAAGAACCATGCTTCTTTCTAGCAAACTACCCCATAGCTTCTGGACAGAAGCAATAAACACTGCTTTCTACATAATAAATAGATGCATAACCAGGCCTCTGGTAGAGAAAACTCCTTATGAATTACTTAAAGGGAGAAAGCCCAACATATCCCATCTTAGGGCTTTAGGATGAAAGGGTTTTGTGCACAATAATGGCAAAGATTCTCTAGGAAAATTTTATCCCAGAAGTGATGAGGTATTATTCTTGGGATATTCATCACATAGCAAGGCTTATAAAGTGTATAATAAAAGAACTATGTGTGTAGAAGAGAGTGTACATGTTGTCTTTGATGAAACTAACACTCTTGCTGAGAGACAGGAACCAGAAGATGAGGAGCTTGGGCTGGTGAGAAGCAGTGAAAATATTGAAGCAAACTGGGAGATGGAACAGGTGATGGACCAGGTCCAACTACCCTAAGCAACATGATAGGGGGAACTCAACATGTGAACCTTGGCCCTGATCCTGTTCCATAACAACAAGACACCATGGAAGTTTGAGTGAGTTTGAGATGAGTATGATTGGTGAGCTAAATTTCTTCTTAGGCTTACAAATCAAACTCAAATGGAATAATGATCCATCAACAAAAGTATGTGAAAGAATTGCTAAAGAAATTTAAAATGGAAGACTCAAAGGAAATAAACACCCCAGCCACAGCTACAAAATTAGATATGGATGAACCTGGTTCATCCGTTGATCAGAAGCTATACACACGGATGATTGGGTCTCTATTATATCTCACTAACAGCAGACCTGATATTGTGTTTAGTGTACGACTGTGTGCTAGGTTTCAGGAAAATCCAAAGGAGTCCCACCTAACTGCAGTGAAGAGAATTTTGAGATATCTGAAAGGCAACACTGATTTGTGTCTTTTGTATCCTAAAGGTAGTAATTTCGACCTTGTAGGATATGCTGATGCTGATTATGCAGGTTTCCTGGTTGACAGGAAAAGTACTTTAGGCATGGCTCACTTTTTGGGCTCCTGCCTTGTGTCTTGGGCTACCAAGAAACAAAATTCCGTAGCCTTGTCTATAGTTGAGGCTGAATATGTGGTTGTAACCTCATACTGTGCTCAGTTGCTATGGATCAAGTAACAACTCATGGACTTTGGTATAGAGGTTGGATACATTCCTATTTTCTGTGACAACACTAGTGCAATTAGTATGACGAAGAACCCGATTCATCATAAAAGAACTAAGGACATAGATGTTAGACACCATTTCCTAAGAGATAACTATGGAAAATGAATGATCTCAATCGAATTTTGTGCTACTGACCAACAAATTGCATATATCTTTACTAAAGAACTAAGTAGGGAGCATTTTGAGAGAAACCGGCTTGAATTAGGGATGATTAAGATCCCCTAATTGAAAAAACAAAGATTGAAAAAATAATTGAAATGTTTTTTTTTTGGCTAGAAACACTAACATAGATAATCAACCAGACTAATCATTACTAAGTATCACGACTTTACTGCCATACTCTCTTGCCATGTATTAATATGATTCCCTGGTTGCTAATAATATTTTTCTATATTTGTAAATTGAGGCAAATTAAAGACTTTAACACGATGAACCTGGTTCATCCCTGCTGGTTCATCTGACTGAAAAGGTATGTGCTCATCTCCATACAATTATTGAATTAATTACAGTCAAACGTGAGCAGGACTCTATCTATATTTAGTTCATTTCAAATTCTTTGTACTTATCCCTAAATGACCTCGTTCCAAGAAGTCTCATCGCTACTTAATTATCCTAGAGTTAGAGGATTCTTAACTGTCTAATCAATGACACTCCTACATCTATTAGACTCCCACATGATTAAATATTATGCCCATTGTATAATTAATATCCACATCTTATAAAAGGGCCATCATTACTTCTCTTATTCATAACATCATAAATCGAACCAAGTTTTTTATTCTTCTCTAACCAAAATTGATCGTCTCTTCTCCTCAAAAATTATTCATAACAATGTCTTCACCGCCCCTTGCTTCATCTTCCTACACAAACCCTGATCATGAGGAAGAAAATTCCAATCCTAATTCTCCTTCAGTATATAGTTCACATTCACCAAACATATCTTCATCCCCAAAATACCCTCCAGTTCTTGACCCCACACCTAACCCTACTCCATCCCCAGGGCACGAAGAGTAAATGTTTTGGCCAGAATATCAGTTGCTTATGGCTCTCGTGCAAGATTCTTGGAGGAAATTCTTGAAGCCAGCGAGGTTCATGAGTCTGAATCTTCAAGTGAATACTTCAAATCCGCAAATGAGGATGAAGCACCAGGTTCATCCAGATATGAGCAAGGTAATCTTGAAGTTGAATCTGAAACTGCTACTACTTAAAATAGGTTTGTGTTGGTTGGGTCAGTTGTTGATGTAGAAGTGTCGTATAGGCAAAGAAAACTGGGGAAAAATCTTGAGAGAGAGGGAGAAGGAGGTTCTGTAAGGGGATCTGGGGAGGACGGTGCCACGTTGGCTATTTGTGGCCTCGCTCCTATGATTAATGAAGAAAGAGTCACAGATTTAGGGGGAAGTGTTGCTGGGGAAGCATCAGCAGGTTTACAGAGCCTACAAAAATCAACAGATGAACCTGGTTCATCTATCGAGGAGACATTGGCTGAGATGTTGAGGAAGCTGGGGGAATCCTACAATCCCAAAAGGAAAAGAAATTCAAAATCAAGGAAGGTTACTACCCAAATTCCACCAAAGAAAAGAAAAGTTTATATATCTGCTGATGTTCCTGCCCCAAAGGTTCGTGCTACAACAAGTGATGTTTGACAAGGAGAAGAGGAGTTAGAAAGGGATCTGAGAGATAGAAAGAAAAAGAAAGCTTCCAAGGGAAAGGCAAAGGTAGGAGAGCCTATTGAGGCTGTTAGAGTTGATGATGAGACGATGGACCTAGTCCATCATGAGGAGAAGCCAGCTCCAATTGTGGTTGAGACACCCAAGCCCAAGAAGACTAAGGCTTCTTCAAAGAAGTCAGCTTCTATGTCTTCCACACCCTCAAGCACTGCTAAAAGGACCAGGTCCAAGGACAAGAAAGTAAAGGTTGTTGAAGAAGAAGAAGAATAAAGAGAATGGAGTGGAGGAGAAGAGGAAATCTTTGGTGATCAATCTGACAAAATCACCATGTTTGGCAAGCATACTATTCTTAAAGGAAAGCTGGTGAGAGATCTGGAAGAATCAGTAATGATCTTTCTGTTGAATGCACTAGATGTGGAGAGATGGAAGGACATGGTCCTTCACCTGGAAGGAAGGCTGGCAAGGAATGAACTGGTGGAGTTTATGGCCAATGCAAGTGTGAAGGATGGGAGGGTAACCTCCACAGTCAAGGGGATTCAGATCACATTTGATGCAAAGGAGCTGGGAGAGATTTTGAATATCCCTGTTGAGAGCTATGATGATTACACTAGGCAAATATGGCCAAGTCTCGATGGATGGCCTCAGCTCTCGACATCACTAGATTCTTTTTTGAAAATGAGAAGGAACTTGAGCCCAGGCCAGTGTTCAAAAGTGAAATGAACCCCCAGAACAAGCCATTCTCCGAATTTGTAATCAAGTTTCTGTTGCCAAGACAAGAGCGTATGCACATCACCAGTTACATGGACTTAACACTTATGGAGTTCCTGTACAGGGGAAAGCAGATCAACTGGACATATTTCATCATTCAGCTCTTGGACAGAGTAGTAAATGGAACCAAAGCACACACTATTCCTTATGGCATTATTCTGACAAATGTGCTGGCCCACTTTGAGGTTCCTGTGAAGAAAGCTGAGATGGCTAGTGCTAAGGATTATTTTGGGAAGAACACTTTGCTGACATGTGATTATATTGTCAATGTTCCTGAGGATGAACCCGGTTCATCTAGGAAGCAGCCAGTCAATAGAAAAGTCAGGTCATTGGTGCAGGAAAGAGAGATAAAGGATGCGAAGATCCTTTGATTGAAATCTCGCCTTCATGAGGTTGAAGCTCAGCGGGATGCTCTCAGATCTGAACTAGCCAAGGAGAAGGATAAAAATGAAGGTGTTCTTCAACAAATTCTTTCTCTCCTTCAAGCCAAGACCCCAACCTCATATGCCCCTTCCCAACCTTAGGAATTCCAGAGCCACCAAAAACCCCTCATTGCCCAGTTCGGGTTTTATTTTGTTTCTATTTTTTGTTTTGTTTTTGCTCATGGTAGTGACTGCTTTAATTTTTTTTGTATGGTGCTTGAATTGCATTCTAATCAATGAATTTTGTTGTTCTGTTATTGATTTGTCTTAGTTTTTTAGATAGCTTACATTTATTGGTTTCTTTTGATGATTAGTCATGATTGCACCTGCAGTTGCCTCAATGGCCATGAAAAATTGTTAACAGCTCTAGTAAGTTTATCATTTTGTAACTTTTTGATGATTCCAAAAGGAGGAAGATATGTGCTTTTCCAAAATTTCAAAAAGTTGTGATATTTATAACCTAATGAACCTGGTCTCTCTATGATAAATGCTTAAAACCATACAAAGTGTTTGAAGTTTATACAGGGTTGAGCATCGAGTTTATCATCATCAAAAAGGGGGAATTTGTTGACCCAAGTCACTGCATTGTTTTGAAGATTGACAAATGCCTACCCAGCTGAACCAGGTCCATCAGGGCAAACATCTCGAACGAACCAATTGGCACAAGAACCGTACATGTACAAGAGATAAACATGATATGTGAATTATCCATGAACTAAGAGGTTGTCTCCTAATGCGAAAAGGCTGCAAATTGATAAGAGGTTAGAGTTCGAGTTCAGCAAGGACAAAAACAAAGGAAGGAAGTTGAGATAAACACAAACTCTTCCACCAAGGAAAAGTTGCGTTAGAACTAAACAAGAACATCTCAACTTCTAGCGCTATATAATGTTGAAGTATTCCTACTAAAGAAGTATTAGCACAAAGACAGAATTGAAGCAAGAATTGAAAGCAAAATTACCAGAGAAATTTGCAAGCAGAATCCTTGTGCAACACAAAGGCTACTGACCAGCTAGAAGAACCAGTTCCATCTGTTTGTCTTTCGAGTCTAGTTGGTTGTAGTAGGTGATTTAATATTGTATCGTTCAGCTTTATTAGAAGCAATTGTAATAGGTACACAATATTCAAGTTAGAGTTAACTTGAAGCTTGTAGAGGCTAGTTTTCCACAAAGGGATTAGAGTTAGTCCTAGGTTTACAAAAGAGTTTATTTTGTAAATGCTGTTTGGCTCAGAGTTGTAGTGAAGAGTTTGGAAAAATCCTACTTAGGAGTAGGTCGTGGTTTTTTCACCTTTTGAGCCAGGTGTTTTCCATGTAAAAATCTCTGTGTTTTTACTTTACTGCATTTATTATTCCGCACCAGTAGAAGTTGGAACGCTAAGAAGAACCAGGTTCTTCTATTGAGACAGTACTCGAAAATTGGACACCACACAAATCACCCCCCCTCTTGTGTGGTATTGACGTATAAAACATAAAACACCACTCACCATAATTTCGGATACTGCCAAGTACAAGTAAAGTTTCTTATCTACTTCGGAGCGTGAAGCAGTGGTGGGCTCGACAGGTATCGCTTCAATTCTTCCAATGCCTGTTGACACTTCGGAGTCCAGGGGAAATCATTTTTCTTTTTGAGTGGAGAGAAAACTTGTGGCTTCGATCTGATGACCTCGAGATGAATCGGCCCAAAGACGCTTCGTCCAATCAGCCTTTGTACGACTTTTACACTGTCCACGACGGTGATGTCTTCAATGGCCTTGATATTATCGGGGTTGATCTGGATCCCCCGGTTTGATACCATGAAGGCAAAGAAACCTGAACCGACCCCGAAAGCACATTTCTCGAGGTTGAGCCTCATGTTATATTTCCTTAAGATCTCAAATATTTCCTGCAAATGAGCCAAATGGTCCTCTGCGCCTAGGGACTTAACTAGCATGTCATCAATGTAAAATTCCATTGATTTACCTATTTTTTTCTTCGAACATTTTATTTACTAGGCGTTGATATGTAGCCCCCACAATTTTTAGCCCGAGCATTACATTATAACAATACGTTCCATACTTACTGATAAAAGAAGTATTTTATTGGTATTCCAGTTCCATTTGGATTTGACTCTACCCGGAATAAGCATCGAGAAAAGTGAGGATGTCGTTGCTGCCCGTGGCATCGATCATGTGATCGATGTTAGGAAGTGGCAAAGAATTTTTCGGACATGCTTCGTTTAAGTCCTTATAGTTTACACACGTTTTGTGTTTGTTCCCTTTTTTAGGGACTACAACTGCATTGGCTAACAATTCTGGTATTTTACCTCCCGAATGGACCCTATATTGAGAAGTTTAGTTACCTTGTCCTTTATGAAGGCGTGCTTTACCTCGGACTGGGAACTTCTCTTTTGCTTCACCGGTCAGAACTTAGGGTCCAGGCTTAATCAATGGGTCCTTATCTCTGGTGGGATACATGTCATGTCTAAATGGGACCTTGCAAAATAGTCCATGTTATCAATAAGAAACTGAATAAGTTTTTTCCTGAGTTCGGGGGTTAACCCCATTCCCTGGTATACCTTTCACTCGGGCAAGTACTCGAATAGTATAACCTGTTCTAGCTCTTCGATCTTTGATTTGGTAGCTTCCGATTCTTCGGGAACAAAAAAGTTTTGATGTGTTAGAAAGTCCTCCTCTTCTTTTTCTACTACCTGTTTCTCCGATTCGGTCGAGGCTGGGGCGGTGATGGCTATTTGGATTCCTATTTATCTTTGGTGGTCGATCTTTTCGAGGTTGATAGTGTCGATACCGGTGTTACTTCATCGACTACAAACATTTCTTTTGCAGTATGATGTTCCCCATATACCGTTTTTACACCAACCGTCATCGGGAACTTCATCATTTGGTTGAGGGTCGACGGTACTACCCTCATGTTATGGATCCAAGGCCTTCCGAGTAGTGCATTATATCTCATGTCGCCTTCGATTACATGGAACTTAGTATCTCATATGGTTCCAGTCACGTTCACTGGTAGGATAATATCCCCCCTAGTTGTTTCACTAGCCATATTGAAGCCAGAATCGAGATGTAAGTACGATTTGATCCTGCAGGCCGAGTTGCTCCATGACCCTCGACTTGATGATGTTCACCGAGCTACCTGCATCTACTAAAACTCGCTTAACTTGAAATTTATTTAATAAGATAGAAATTACTAGAGCGTCATTGTATGGTTGATAAATGCCTTCGACTTCTTCGTCATTGAATGATAAAGTGCCTTCGGGCACATAGTATCGGGTTCATTTCTCTCTAGTGATCGACACTCTAGTTCGTTTGAATATGGGTCCTTGTGGAACGTTGACCCCACCTACGATCATATGAATGACATGTTGAGGTTCTTCTTGTTTATTCTTCCTATTAGCATCCCTTTGCCTGAAGTGATTCTTAGCTCGATCGCTGAGGAATTCTCGAAGATGGACCTCATTGAACAGACGGGCTACCTCCTGCCTCAATTTCCTGAAATCCTCAGTCCTATGAGCGTGTGTTCCATGATATTTGCACATTAAATTTGGGTTCCTTTCAGAAGGATCGGTCTGTATGGGTCTGGGCCACCTTGTGTCTTTTATCCTCCCGATAGCCGATACAATGCATGATGCATCGATGCTAAAATTGAATTATGATAGCCGAGGTGCCTCTGTGGGAACTGGTTACGTCAAAACCAGTCTAGCTCATAAGACCCCGAGAAATATTTCCTCGATCATCTCTTCGATTGTTTTGAGTGGGATTGCGTCCCGAACCGTTGTTCCTTCAATCTGCAATATATGGTTGGTACGATCTTTATTCAACCTTATCTCTCTATCGACGTCCCTCTGGTTTTTACATGTCGAGCTGTTTGGATGTACTGAACCAGAAGGAGCTCTTAATTGGTCGTCCTCAACCGTGATCTTCGATTGATATTGATTGTGAACATCTGCCCAAGTTACAGCTGGGTACTCGATCAAATTTTGTTTTAACTATCATGACGCTATTGAACTCCGTGAATTCAACCCTTGGGTGAAATCTTGAACGGCCCAATCATCTGTGACCGGTGGCAACTCCATGCGCTCCATTAGAAATCGGGACACAAATTCCCTTAGCATCTCATTACCCCTTTGTTTTACCTTAAAGAGGTCCGATTTTCTTGTCGCGACCTTCATGGCCCCGGTGTGCGCTTTTACGAAAGAGTCCGCTAACATGGAGAATGAATCGATTGAATTGGGTGGTAGGTTGTGATACCAAACCATCGCTCCCTTCGACAGGGTTTCTCTGAACTTTTTCAACAACAAAGACTCGATCTCGTCATCCTCCAAATCATTACCCTTAATGGCGCATGTGTAAGAGGTGGCATGCTCATTGGGGTCGGTGGTCCCATTATATTTGGGTATGTCAGGCATATGGAACTTCTTCGGAATGGGCTTTGGAGCCGCACTTAGAGGGAAATGCTTTTGCACAAACTTCTTTGAATCCATTCCTTTCAAGATTGGTGGTGCCCCCGGTATCTGATCAGCTCGAGAGTTATAAGTCTCTATCTTTTTATCATTGGCTTCGATTTTCTTGGTGTGTTCCTCGAGCATTCTCATTATAGTAGGATCGGTCCCCAATGTATTATCACTTGATCTTTCCAGTACTGGCTCGGTACGACGAGTAATCTCTGGCTCAATCCTATTTGGAGCTCTTTGTTGATTTTGCAATTGAGCAATGGTGGTTTGCTGAGCCTGAAGCATCTCGAATATCACTTGGAGACTAACTCCTTCTTCTCTTCTGCCCTGTGTACCTTGGCCATTAGACCGGCCTTATCTAAGTACACTTCCTTCGAGATCTGCGCCCAAGTCTGCATTCAGAGCAACGTGTGAACTGACGTCGACCGGGTTGACAGGCGGTACTCCTCTGAGATTAGCCTGTGGCACCTCGATTCCTGGAGCAATCACATTTTCGTTTTTCCCGTGGAGTTCGAGGTTGTTGTCACTGTGTGCGGATGGGTTTTGTGAGTTTGACATGTTTTAACCTGAAAGAAAATTTTCTTGACAAAGACAAGCGTAAAATAGTGTGTTTTATCAGAATCAGTATTGAACAATCACTATTATCCTTAGCCCCACGGTGGGCGCCAACTGTTTACCCTAAAATTTGAGTAACAATTGAACTTGTATTGTGGTTATAAGGATACATGATTTAATTCAATACAATTGATAAACAATGAATTAAATGGATAAATTGGACGATAAAGTAAATCAAACCAGTGTGTCAACAGTGCATTCGACCTCGATTCGAGATGGTCTCGAGGTTCGATAATAAGAACAATAAGAGAAAAAGAACAACGTATATATTTTAATCAGTGAATGATGGATGCTACAAATGAATGAGGTTCCTTTTTATATAGTAGAGGAATCCTAAATAAGGTACAATTCTCATAACGGAAATAAATCCCATGATTGGCGCCAATAACCGCTTGATTTGATCTGTACCGGGATTTTCGCCGAGATCATCGGTTGGTTGCTAATATCTTGGAATTCTGTTATTATGCCTTACTCGAGGTTGGCCATTCTCGGTCTCGATCTTCAGTGAGTACTCCGATCTTTATGTTCCATGATCTGTCATCGAGCTCGAGTCGAGCTTTCTCTCGAGGCAGTTCCTCGTCTATGCGAAATCGAACATACTCGATTTCAACCGTATACAGTACTTTTGCTACAATATTTTAAGAAATAAAAGTACAAAATCAAAAAATTTCAACGAACACCCCTCCGAAACGAGGGTCGAGAAGTTTTGCATTTTATACGTCTTAATGAATTTGCCTATTAAACATTCCTCTCATTCTTGATTCTTGGATGATAATACTACCAAGTACCAAGCTGGGAGTAGTTTGTGATGGCAATCTCGCTAAAATTGATTCAAGATCAATCTTATCAATAAAGGAAAGATGTCTAAATTTACTCCTGAATTATGCAAAATGATTTAACGGAAGATCATTAGAGGCTAATTAGTTCAAAAATCGAGGAAAGAACTTAGGTAGTCACTTAAATATGCCTATAAGAGTATTTTTGTCCCTTATCTATATCACTGAATATAAAACATCCTTATCTTTGTAAAAGTGGACAAGTAACAAAGTTTAAAAAACTGACGGAAAAGCCTTAATTAGAGTTAAAATAAATAATGTTAAACTAAAAACTGACGGAAACATATATGCGGGAGAAGGGGAAATCCTAATTCCTTCTCTTTGCTTTGGCGCCAAAACGTTCTTCCAATTACCTCTCTTTGCTTTGGCGCCAAAATCATTCTTCAAGAATCAAAACTTTGCCATTGTCGATCTTTATTCTCCATCACCAGCCATGTATATAAAGAGGAACGGTGAAATAGAAGCAAGCCCATCTTAAGGTGAGAATCTATTTTACCAACTAGTTTTCATAATCTTTGCTTTATAAGTTTTTACCTTGATTCTTGTTTTTGTTTGTTGATTCGTATTAAAGTAGGCTGAATTTGGGTGGTTTATATTTTTTTTAATCTTATTTCTACATAGGAAAACTAAATCTTGTTAGATTATAAGTTGCTTTTTTATTTTTTTCTGCTTGCCTTTACATAAGTTTAATTAGAACTTCTTTGTTTATTTTTTGAGTTGCTTTTATATTCAGTTCTTCTTGCTTCAAATAAGCTCCTATTAATAATATGATTTCTATTGTTGACAAACTCTGTAACTGCGGCATCATGTTTCAGCATTAAGGTATATCACGGGGGGTCGATGAAGCATCAGCCAACTAAACACTATGTTAGAGGTATGGTCGACTACTTTCACCATGTGAAACCAATAGATCTTAATATGACAGAATTGAGGAAGATGGCCGAGATTTGTGGTTACGTCAATGATTCATGTGATATTATGGCACAAATGTGGCAAGTATGGTAACATATCAAGACTAGTATCAACTCAAGTTTAAGCTAGCAGAATCGCCGAATCGATTCCCAAAGATAATATAGTCGAGATATATTTTGAGCATTTGTAGTATTACTTTGAAATGGCAAAGATTGAACCTGAGAATGAAGGTCAAACAAACAACACTCAAAATAGGCAACAAACTGTTGGAATTATTGAGAATCTGGCTAAAACAATCAACCTCGTCTAGTTGTGATGAGTTTGATGATTCTGAAAAACGAAATATCAGATTTCAATCCATTGCTTGATAAGGGAGTTACTGGAAAACAACGTGTTGAAGGTGGTAGAGAGTGTATTAGTGTCGAGGTTCAAAAGGTTGTCAAATGAAGAATGGGATTCTGATTGCATGAATTCTTCGGACACTTTAAGCTTGGATAGTGATGCAGACAATGGAAGTTTTGATTTTCCTAAGTACAATCGTAAAATTGATGAGAAGAATTCCGTACTTGCGCTTGAATATACATTTGGAAGAAAAAAAGAGTTTAAATATACTGTGGAAACTCAAAAAATAAAAGCTAGAAAGTATATCAAGTGACGCAAAAATGACAAGATAAAAATAAGAGGCAAGTGCATACATCCAACTTGTGAGTGGGAAATTATGGCATCAAGAATGCACAGGGACAATGGATTTCAAATAAAAACTTACAACCCTGATCATAATTGTAAAAATTGGCATCACCGTAATAAGACCATCAGATCTTCTTTTATTGCAAGGAGATATTTGGATACCATTAGTTTAAACATGGATTTGAAAGTTTGTAATGTCAGAGATAGAATTAGTCGTCAACTTAAAGCTCATGATAGTTTACCTCAAGCTAGAAGGGCTAAAAGAAAGGCCATGTCATTGCTTGATGGTGATACTAAAGATCAATTTTATGTTGTGGGACTACATCGATGAGCTTGAAAGGACAAATCCAGGTAGTTCGATTCATGTGAAATTAACAGAAAATGAAATGGCTAACAAGCCATATATATTTCAGAGATTTTATATATGCTTTGCTGCTTGTAAGGAAGGCTTCAATGCTGGTTGTAGAAAGATAGTTGCTGTAGATAGTTGGTGGTTAAAGGGACCAATGTATGGAACTCAATTGTTAACGGCAGTTGGACTTGATGGTAAAAATAACATATTCACAATAGCATATGCAGTTGTTGAAAAGGAAATACATAATACATGGTCATGGTTTTTGTCATGACCCAAATTCCCAATCGTCGGGATCGTGATGGCGCATAATATCATACTCGCTAAGCAAGCCAATGTTAGAAGCTAAATAACGTTTTTCCTTTAAAATTAATAAGATATGAGTAAACAGTTTGTAATGAAGTGATAACAACTACAGCATTTAAACAACAATTGTTTAACCTTGAACTATTACTACCACCTAGAACTGGTATCACAATCCACGAAGGTTCTATGAATAACTACAAATAGTGGTCTGAATGAAAAGTGCATCTGTCTCGAAAGAAAATAAAACATGAATGAAGATCATAGAAGGGGATGTCAGGGTCTGCGGACGCCTACAGGACTACCATGAGTCTCCTGAATGAATGTCTGCAACCGACCTCTCGATCAGCCACAATCAGCTCCAAAATCTGCAGAAAGTGCAGAGTGCAGTATCAGTAAACCAACCCCATGTACTGGTAAGTGCCGAGCCTAACCTCGACGAGGCTACGGCGGACTTTTATATTATAACCTGCATATAGTTTATAATAATGAAAAAAGGAAATGTGAAATAAAGTAGAACGATAACTTGCAGAAACTAGATATGGAACTCAGTTATCTTGCTAGTACTCAACTATAACCAATCCTCAAGAAAGCTCGAATACTACAGAATGAAATTTCAGTATAAACAGCACTATTAAACAACCAAATGATGTGGTGTGCATCCCGATCCCACCATATAATTGATAACCATATGATCATTCACCCTTATTCCTCCTGGTTGCAGCGTGCAACCTGATCCCACCAGTCCACCCTTATTACTCCTCAGTATGTCACCCTTATTCCTCCTGTTGCAGTGTGCAACCCGATCCCACCTATCCACCTTTATTACTCCTTGTTGTGGCGTACAACCCGCTCCCACCAGACAATCATCAGTCACCCAATAAGTACAAGTGTTTTACAAATTAGCTCAGAACTTTCCACAAAATTTATGCCTCAAACCATTGTAAATGGATAACTATTAAATTAGAATTTCACCAATTAAAACTACACAGTGAGACCAACCAGAATATACCATGAAACACAGACAAACCAGCTTAAACCAATAGTGTATCACAATGAGAATACAGAACAACTAATACTTCCAAATAAATGATAACATTCAACAAAAACAATTAGGTATGTAAGCATCCATATGCAAGAAGAAGTTAAGACACGAAGATAATAAAATTGGAACGGGGAAAGGAACATGCTAAATTGATAATTTGGTGGCGTATAGGTACTCGTCACATCACATATAGGCAACACACATGCAATTTCACATAGCAATTAAGTCAGGGATTCCTAATCCCTCAAGTAAAAATTAGACCAAACACTTACCTCAATCAGATGGCCAACTCAATGCTTAATTATCGATTTTCCTTTAGAGTTCACCTCCAACCCGCTCGTATCTAATCATAATTAGTTCAATACCATTAATTATTGCTAAAGTAATTAACTTTAGTGCATAATCATGGTTTCCTAAGTTTTTCCAACAAAAGACAAAAATCGACCCTGGGCCCGCTTGGTACAAATTTGAGGTTCGGACCAAACCCATTCTCCCCCGATCCCGGATATATAATTGGGTTTGGAATTCGACCTCAATTCGTGGTCTAAATCCTCAAATTTTGATTTCGAAGTTCTACCCAAAAATCCCTAATTCTACCATAAAAATTCGAGATTCTAGGTTAGAATCTTGAAACAAGTTGTAAAATATTGAAAGGAATTAGTTAGGAATCACTTACCTATGATTTGGAGAGTTTTGGTCTTTGGAAAATCGCCTATGGAGGTTTAAGGTTCGAAAGAATTGAAGAATGGGTAAAAATCCGTCTAAGTCCTTTTTACCCAGCTGCGGATGTCACATTTGCGACCAGAGCTTCGCAAAATGCGAAGGGATCATTGCAAATGTGAGATCCTTCAAATTTTTCGCTGCCTTCGCATTTGTGACTACTGGCCCATCGCATTTGCGGGCAGGAGGTCACATTTGCTATCATGGCCTTCCCTGGACACTCTCTGCAATTGCGAAGAAAATCTCGCATTTGCGAGAATCAAGCTGGCCCAGGCTTCTTCGCAATTGCGATAAATATCTCGCATTTACCAGGCCTGCTATGCTCGCATTTGTGAAGCTTGATCTCGAAATTGCGAGATCAGAGGCCTGCATCAGACACCAGACACCAACTATTTTTTTCTAAGTTTTAAACACTTCGTAGCCTATCCAAAACTTACCCGAGCCCTCAGGGCTCCAAACAAACATGCACGCAAGTCTAAAAATAATATACGAACTTGCCCATGCGATCAAATCACAAAAATAACATCTAAAACTACGGATTTAGCATCAAAACTCATGAATTTCTTAAGAACACTTAAAAATTACTACCTTCTCAACCGGACGTCCGAACCACGTCAAATCAACTTTGATTCTCACCAAATTTCACAAATATGACTTAAATATTATAATAAACCTGCATCGGGCTCCAAAACTAAAATACGGGCCCGATACCAATGAGTTCAAACATAAATCATTTTCTTTAATTCCCTTAAATTTCAGTCAACAATTTTCATCAAAAATTCATTTCTCGAGCTTGGTACCTTGGAATTCGATTCCGGGCATACGCCTAAGTCCCATATTTTACTACGGACCTTCCGGGACCGCCGGAACAGGGGTCCGGGTCCGATTACTCAAAATGTTCACCAAAGTCAACTAAAAATAAACTTTTAACTCTAAAAAATTATTGTTTCACATATTTTCACATAACGGCTTGCTCGATTCACGCCCGGACTGTGCACGCTAATCGAGGTGAATAAAAATAATGTTTGTAAGGCTAACGATCCTGGAATGGAGTCTTAAATCATAAGATGAACCTTTGGGTCATCACAATCTCCACCTCTAAAACAATCGTTTGTCCTCGAACATACATAGAAAAGTACCTGAACTGGCGAACATGTCTGGATATATGCTATGCATGTTTGACTCGGACTCCCAAGTAGCTGCCTAAACAGGTTGACCATTCCACGGCACCCGATCCGAAGGGTAACTCTTTGACCTTAACTGACGAACCTGCCGATCTAGAATGGCTACCGGCTCGTCCTCATAGGTCAAATCCTTGTGCAATTGGATAGAGCTGAAATCTAACACGTGGGACGGGTCACCATGATACTTCCGGAGCATAGACACATGGAATACCGGATGAACTGAGGATAACCCTGGAGGCAACACAAGTCTATAAGTTACCTCCCCCACTCTCTCGAGAATCTGAAATGGCCCGATATACCTAGGGCTCAACTTTCCCTTCTTCCAAAATCTCATAACACCCTTCATGGGAGATACCCGAAGTAATACCCTCTGTTCAACCATGAATGATACATCACAAACCTTACCGTCGGCATAACTCTTTTGCCTGGACTAAGCTATACGAAGTCGATCCTATATAATCTTGACCTTGTCCAAGGCCTCCTGAACTAAGTTTGTACCCAACAACTGAGCTCTCCCGGCTCAAACCATCCAACTGACGTCCTGCACCATCTACCATATAGCTGTTATGGTAGTTGTTATGGTACGCCTCCTGAATGCTCGACTAGTAGCTGTTATTGTAGGAAAACTCCGCTAACGGCAACAACTTATCCCAAGAACCTCCAAAGTCAATAACACAGGTGCGGAGCATGTCCTCCAAGATCTGAATAGTACGCTCAGACTGCCCGTCGTCTGAGGATGAAATGTTGTGCTCAACTCAACTCGCGTACCCAACTCACGTTGAACTGCCCTCAAAAAATGCAAGGTAAACTACGTACCTCGATCAGAAATGATAGACACTGGCACGCCGTGAAGTCGAATGATCTCCCAAATATATATTTTTGCCAACCACTCCGAAGAATAAGTACTTGCCACATGAATGAAGTGTGTTGATTTAGTCATTCTGTCCACAATAACCCAAACGGAGTCGAACTTCCTCTGAGTCTGTGGGAATCCACCAACGAAGTCCATAGTGATACGCTCCCACTTCCACTCAGGAATCTCTATCTTCTGAAGCAAACCACCGGGTCTTTGGTGCTCATACTTCACCTATTGACAATTCAAGCAATGAGCCACATAAGCAACAATATCCTTTTTCATCCTTCGCCACCAATAATGTTGTCGCAGGTCCTGTTACATCTTGGCAGCACCCATGGGAATGAAATACCTGTGAGCCTCCTTAAGAATTAACTCATGAAGCCCGTCTACATTAGGCACACACACTCGAGCCTACATCCTCAAAACACCATCATCTCCAACTGTAACCTGCTTGGCACCACCGTGCCGAACTGTGTCCCTAAGGACCATGAAGTGCGGGTCATCATCTTACCGATCTTTGATACGCTCGAATAAGGAAGACAGAGCGACTGTACAAGCTAGAACATGGCTGGGATCTGAAATGTCTAACCTCACAAACTGATTAGCCAAAGTTTGAATGTCTGAAGCTAGCGGCTTCTCACTGACTGGAATGAACGCAAGGCTGCCCATACTCACCGCCTTCCTACTCAATGCATCGGCCACAATATTTTCCTTCCCCGGATGGTACAATATAATGACGTCATAGTCTTTCAATAGTTCTAAACATCTCCTCTGATTCAAATTGATATGATTTTGCTTGAACAAATACGGAAGGCTGCGATGATTCGTGAGAACCTCAACAACACGCCATAAAGATAGTGCCTCCAAATCTTTAATGCGTGAACAATGGCTGCCAACTATAAGTCATGTATATGGTAATTCTTCTCATGAATCTTCAACTGCTGAGACGCATATGCAATCACCCTGCCTTCTTGCATCAATACGGCTCAGAGCCCAACACAGGAGGCATCATAATATATCGTGAAAGATCCTGAACCTGATGGCAACACCAACACCGGTGCTGAAGTCAAGGTTATCTTGAGCTTCTGAAAGCTCGCCTCACACTTGTCCAACCATTTGAATGGGTCACCCTTTTGAGTTTACTTAGTCATCGGGGCTGCTATAGATGAAAATCCCTCCACAAACCGATGGTAATAACCCGCCAAACCCAAGAAGTTCCTGATCTCTATGGCTTAAGTGAGTCTACGCCAGTTCTTGACTTCCTCAATGTTCTTAGGATCTACCTGAATACCCTCCGCTGATACAATGTGACCCAAGAAGGCGATTGAATCCAACCAAAACTTGCACTTTATAAATTTAGCATATAACTCACTTTCCCTCAAAGTCAGAAGCGCTATCTGAAGGAGTTGATCATTTTCCTCCTGACTGCATGAGTATATTAGAATGTCATCAATAAATATAATTACGATGGAATCTAGATAAGGCTTGAACACTCGATTCATCAAGTCCATATACTGCGGAGGCATTGGTGTAACAACCTGGCCGTTTGTTCTGAGATTTTAGCCCCGTTTCCCCTGTTTCTGCTTCATGTTACGTGGTTCAGCTTCATTTATGTGTGTTGGGTCGGTTGGTTCGGGTTCAGAGTTGTCATGGTGAGAATTGAGGCATTTAATCTCTCAAGGTAGCCTAATAGTTGAGAAAGTCAATTGAGAGTTGACTTATTGGTGAACGACCTCGGAATGTGGATTTTATGACTCGGTATAGCTTCGTTAGGTTATTTGGGACTTAGGAGTCTGTTCGGAATTAAGTTTGGATATCCGGTGTAGAATTAGGCTTGAATTGGCGAAAGTTAGTTTTTAGCGATTTTCAGTCGGCAGTGGAAAATAGGCTATCGGAGTCGGAATGGAATTATAGAAGTTGGAACAGGTCCGTAAATTCATTTTGAGTATGTGTGCAAAATTTTAGGTCAATCGGAGGTGTTTTGGTTGGTTTCGGCATAGTTAGCAAAATTTGGAAATTTCAAAGTTCATAGGCTTGAATTTGATATAATTTTGGTGTTTTCGTATTATTTTTGGTGTTTCGAAGGCTCGACTAAGTTTTAATAATGCTATGGGGTGGGTTGGTATGTTTAGTCGGGGCCCCGAGGGGCTCGGGAATGATTTCGGATGGTTGGCGGGGTTTTGAACTTGAAAATTTGCAGCAAAAAGCTGCTGGTGTGAGTTCTGGTGTTGGCCGCACCTGCGGATGGGTAGCCGCAGGTGCGAAGGGAGTCTAGTCAAGGGAATTCCACAGGTGCGAAGATATGGCCACACCTGCGAAGCCTCAAGTGCGGAGGAAGGTCGTAGGTGCGATAATTTAGTTTGTCAGTGGAATTGCGCAGGTGTTGGTCCGCATGTCCGATTTAGTGTCTGTAGGTGCGAAAATGATGGCAGAAACAATATAAAAAGGGGCCTCCATGAAATTTGTTTCATTCCAGCATTTTTGCATGTGGGAGGATCTCTTTGAAGGGAAATTGAAGAAGGGAATTCGTGGTTCTTCAGTGAAGGTAAGTTCTCGGGTTATTAACATCGTTTCTATGCTATTTTGATTCGGATTAGGCTTGTATTTCATGATTGGGAGGCATGAGTGATTGTGAGGTGCTGAGTGACTGATTATGAGTGACTGTGAGGTATGCCTGAGGGGCTGATTATGATACATGTTTTGCACGAGGGGCTACTTATGATTTTACTACTTTCACTCTGAGCTTATGAAATATGTTTTCCCCAAGGGGCCTCTATATGATTCATTTCATTTTCATACTAAATATTTTTATTTGAAGTTGTTGAAAATATACATTCTTCAACGGATTTCTCTGAAGTTGGTTTTAAGGCATAATGATTTCATATATCTATATTATACTGTTGGAAAGAAAGGTTGTGCATCTTGCGATTTGATGACATTGATTTTATGTATTTCTTGCTGCTCAGACCTGATTTATTTTTATTACTACTAAGTTGGTGTACTCACATTACTCCCTTCACCTTGTGTGCAGATTTAGGTGTTACAGCAGGCTGATCTGTTTATCTGTTCCAGAGATTCTCAGAGGTTTGCGAGGTAGCTGCATGCGTCCGCAATCCTGCTCCCTCTCCTGCTTACGATTATAGAATTTATTTTTTCTTGAGTTGTATATTTTATGTAGATGCTCATGACCAGTGACTCCGGGTTCTCGGGGGTTGTATTTAATGTTCAGTATAGATTTAACTGTGTTATAAATGTTTAAAGGAAACCTTTATGGGTAATCGGTATAGTAAAGATGTAAATGGATGTTTATTATGATTCGAGTTTGGGTTTTGGCTGGCCTAGTTACATGATAGGCGCCATCACGACTGGCCTAAATTTGGGGTCGTGACAGTTTGGTATCAAAGCGCTAGGTTACATAGGACTCACCGGTCATGAGCAGGTTTAGTAGAGTCTTGCGGATCGGTACGGAGATGTCTGTAATTATCTTCGAGAGGCTGCGGAACCCTTAGGAAAATCTCACATTTTTAAATTTTTGTCATGCGAATCCATTGTATTCAGCCAAGAGCGTAACTCTTGAATTCCTTCCACGTATTCGAGCACGCACGAGAGCGCCTGGTATCAGGTGTGCATCGACGACTTGTGGCTTCCCTGGATAAGATGTGATTTTGGCATGTTGGTAATGGGCCAGTCTGGAGGACTTGAGGCTGGATTCATTCTGGGGCTTGATTGCTGAGATTTTCGTTGTATGGGCACATGTAATTGGGGACTTGTATGTCCGTTTGTGTTCTTATTGATGAGAATTGGTGACTAGATGCCTATGTGGTGGGTGTGATTTAATGGTTAGATGTGTTCAGACGGTGATTTGTGACAAAAGGGTTGGCTGGAAATGTGGCAAGGTTTATTGAGTGTTTGATTTCTGTCTCGATCTGGTATATGGCCTTGAGTTGTGAGTATGTTGGAAGACCTCTCATGTTGTGTAGTTGTGGAGTGAAGCGGATTTCTCTGTTGGGTTTTGAGTTCCTAGTGATGTCTTTTGAGTTGATCATTTTCCATAGTAACGTTCATGTATTTGATTGACGGTGTATTCCAGCCGTATTAGCACTCCTTGTTATTGTATTCATTGATACCGTCCTGGCATATTCTCTTAGCCGGGAGTAGCATACTCAGTATCTGAGGATGGCATTAAAATGTTTCAGGGAGGAAAGGCTCTATGCCAATTATCTGAGTGTCATTTTTGGCTCGGTTCAGTAGCATTCTTGGGACAGGTGGTGTCCGGTGAGGGTATCCATGTGGTCAGACATGTGTGGGTAGAGCTTCCAGAAGCTCGAAATTTCTTCGACCACCGCTCCAGTGTTAGTTCTGCCATCAGCTTCAGGTTTTTACCGCGTATTGTGGTGCCTCGAGGGTAGGCGTTGTTTGTGTTCAGATGCAGGAAGGTGTAGTGATTGCGTGATAGTTCTGGTCTTCAGAAGTGTATGGAGAGATAGCAGTTGAGGCTAAGAGGGCAGGGGTACCTCATGCGGGTTATCCCAGGGTGTGTGGTCCCTATGTAGTTCTGTAATAAGTTCTCTTCTACTAGTAAAACGATATATGTTGTAATTCGATTTTAGATCGCTTGTGGGAGTTGGCATAACCATCACAATGGTTGATGCGAGATTGGCAATTGATTTGAGTGTTAGATGGTTTGGGTCATATAAGCTTATGGAGGATTTAGTTGAATCCCACCACAGTAAGGGAAATTTCTTCGATATAGGTTGTAATGTACTTTTTGGGTAATTGGATTCTATTGAATGATTTAGTGGAAACTGTAAAAGGTGTAGTGTGTGTAGTGTATGAATTTGCTTGTGGTTTCAAGTGAGTGGATTACTTTCCTAGTATGTCAGTATGCAAACGGGTCAGGTCGATTCTGTCTAATTGGTCAGTGTGATTGAGATTTACGTTAGAGGATGTCAAGACTTGTGGTATTCTACATCATCATAGATTCTACATATCGGTATCAGGAAGGTGAAGGTAATGGCTTTAGATTCGCAGGAAGTCTTTTCAGGGTAAGTTTTTCTAATGTGGTGAATTTGGGGATAATTGAGGAAGTATCTAGTCACTTATGAGCCTTAGACGGTATGCTTTTGTGCTTGGGTCGCGTGTGGTGAGTCTGGGTTGCAAATTTGTGGTATTACGGCAGGAAGAAGTATCAATTTGAAGGTAAGTCAGAAGAAACTTGGGTAAATAAGGCAACATAGTAGTAGGTCGGATCGGCATGGTAAGGGATACGATTAGTTCTTTGGGTGTTTATAAGGTGACGATATTTTCGGGTGTTTCTTAGAAATTCTCTTGGATTTTTGGTGGCCTGCGTAGTTAGTTGAGTTAGAAGAATTAAATCCTGATGGGTTGGTGTTGCTTAAATCGGATTTCGGATAATTCCTGATGGTTTCTACCGCAGTTAAGGGTGCATATTTTCTTATGGCGTGTAGTGAGTTGGTTTCTAAATGGGATACAATGGGAGTTCTTGGCTAGTTTGGTACGGAGTTTCTTATGGCTCGGAAGGGACCATGGAGTTCCCGTATTTTTCCAAGGTTGGCATGGCGTGTGCGGTATGTTGGGTAGAGTTGAGAATTGCATATGTGAGGTCACGGTTCATTCTGGAAGAAGGTCATAAATTCTTAGGCAGCATGGTCAACTTCAGATGACTAGGTAGATGATATCACTAATTGGTACGACTTGATGAGGGCATATATTTCAGAAAGAGCAATGTGTTTAATTTAAGGGTACTTCATTAGTATCGTGGCGCCCTATTGTTGGACCGATTGTTGATATTCAAGGTTTCTTGGTAAACGAAGAATTATAGGGGTATCCCCCGTGGAATGAGTGAGTATTTGGGATGTGTTATGTATTCGAGTGGTGGAGTTGTGATCAGATATGGTAATCCGTACGTTTCATGGACTTCGAGACTGAGAGTTCTCATAAATAGGATATTTGTGGAAGTGAACTTTGAAGGTGCGAGCTGAGCTAGTCGGATGTTAGTAAGTACCATGATTCTGTCATTATGAACTTTTCGGTAATTTATCTACCTGTTGAGGGTGATCGGGGTTAATTTAGGGTCACTAGTCGGCTAATATAGGTGTGTGTTCAACACCGGGTCGGAATTGTTGGCTTCGAATTTCTATTATTGAGAAGTTTACCATTTGATTGTGATTGAGTTTGTTCATGTTCTGAAGTGATCTATGAGTTACCCTTCGGTGTTGCGAGGAGTGGTGATTATTGGTTATATGCACATATCGTGCGGTTCTAATTGGGCGTTATAGCTAGATTTGAGTAAGGTAAGTAATTGGGTGTTGCGGGATTGAGACGTGTTGGTTATATACCTTCTGATTTGGGTGGTATGGTGTCGTCCGGTTTCCCCCGTGGTTATGGAAATGCACTTTGAGTACTTGATGTCGAATTTCGAATAGTTATTGATTTTTGGGCAAGGTGTCTTGAAATATTTCAAGTGGACCAGTAGTTGGATGGGATCTCGCAGTGTAGTGGAGTTATGTAGGGGTATGACCTTTGGTATCAGATTCATGTGTTTTTTATTTTTACGGTGTGTGCCAGGCTGTTAGTATGATATGGTGATGATAATTGTTAATGGCAGGATAGTCCTCTCGTGTGGATCTTTTATACAACTTGATTGCATTAGGATGTTGCTATTAAGTGCACGAGTTGCACAAGTTTTGGCTTCGAATTGTATCGATGTGTCATGTCTTCAAGGTGGTTGTGATGGATGAGAAGAGTTCACTGGACCTAGAATGAACGTTTTCAGAATTTTCTATAGCATAATTGGAAGGATAAATATCGGGAGTCGGCTTAGAAATTTGCTATAATTCCTGTTTGGGAAGGGGAAGTTTCATGTCTGACTGATCGGATGAATGGTTGTTAGTTCTACATGCTTCTTTCATCATCGGTAGTATATGAAAGTGTTAGAGCGAGGCATTTCTTGATAAGGGGTTATGTACCGGCATGGGGTTGTTCCGAGCAGTTATTGTGGTTAAAAGTTATTACTATGAGTGTTTGAGTCACGTGGTGTATTATGTGATTTCATCTTGGGTGCATATATGGCTTGATTCAACATGTTCAGACTTGTTCAGTCTATAGTTATGGAAATTTTGATGTTGTATATTATTTCAGAAGTGGGAATTTGGTTCTAAGGTTTATGGGCCAGGATTTGGATTTCGAAATTTCAACGGTATTGTGCTATTGGACATATATAGGATAGGGTGACGTGGGATCACCCCTAGTTATGTGCATAGTAAGCTACGTAACAGTTTGATAGTGTTGGGGAACAACTCTTGGCACGTTCCAGGACGAACGTATGTTTAAAAGAAAAAGGATGTAACGACCCGGCCGGTCGTTCCGAGAGTTTAGCCCTGTTTCCCCTGTTTCAGCTTCATTTTATGTGGTTCAGCTTCATTTATGTGTGTTGGGTCGGTTTGCTCGGGTTTAGAGTGCTCATGGTGAGAATTGAGGCATTTAGTCTCTCAAGGTATCCTAATAGTTGAGAAAGTCAACTAAGAGTTGACTTATAGGTGAACGACCTCGGAATGCAGATTTTATGACTCGGATAGCTTCGTTAGGTGATTTAGGCTTGGAATGAAGTTTGGATGTCCGGTGTAGAATTAGGCTTGAATTGGCGAAAGTTAGTTTTTGGCGATTTCCGGTCGGCAGTGGAAAATAGGCTATCGGGGTCGAAATGGAATTACGGAAGTTGGAACAGGTCCACAATGTCATTTTGAGTATGTGTGCAAAATTTCAGGTCAATCGGAGGTGTTTTGGTTGGTTTCGGCGTAGTTGGTGAAATTTGGAAGTTTCAAAGTTCATAGGCTTGAATTTGATATATTTTTGGTGTTTCGTGTTGTTTTTGGGTTTTTGAAAGCTCAAGTAAGTTGGAATAATGCTATGGGGTGTGTTGGTATGTTTGGTTGGGGCTCCGAGGGGCTCGAGATTGATTTCGGATGGTTGGCGAGGTTTTGAACTTGGAAATTTGCAGCAAAAAGCTGCTGGTGTGAGTTCTGGTGTTGGCCGCACCTGCGGATGGGTAGCCACAGGTGCGATGTCGCAGGTTCGAAGGGCTGTGCGTAGGTGCGAAGGGAGGCTAGGGAAGGGAATTCCACAGGTGCGAAGAGATGGCCGCACCTGCGAAGTCGCAGGTGCGGAGGTAGGTCGCCGGTGCGATAATTTAGTCCTTTAGTGGAATTGTGCAGGTGCGGACCTGGGACCGCAGGTGCGGGTCTGCAGGTGCGATTTAGTGTCCGCAGGTGCGATTTAGCTAGCAGAAACAGTATAAAAAGGGGCCTCCATGAAATTTGTCTCATTCCACCACTTTTGAATGCGGGAGGAGCTCAGTGAAGGCAAATTGAAGAAGGGAATTCGTGGTTCTTCAGTGAAGGTAAGTTCTCGGGTTATTATTATCGTTTCTATGCTATTTTGATTCGGATTAGCCTTGTATTTGAAGGATTAAAGTAAGAAAAGTTTGGAAAATGGGAGGAAAGAGTTGGGAATTCTTTTGGCAATCTTAGTGGGCAATTGTGGTCCGATTTTGATGTTCTTGGTATGTACGGTCTCGTGGGAGGATAAGGGATCTTTTGATGTAAATTTTATTGGATTCCGAGACGTGGGCCCAGGGCTCGGGTTTGGCCGAATTTCGAGATTCTTGTATAATTTGATAGTTTTCGATTGGGTTGTGTTCCTTTAGTATATATTGATGATGTTGAACTGGTTTTGGCTAGATTCGGAGCAATCGGGAGCCAATTTGAGGGGCAAGAGCATAGCGGACTAGTGTTGTGTCCCGGTAGAGGTAAGTAATGGTTATAAATCTTGTTCTGACGCTATGGAACCCCGGACTACATATTTCTCACTGATTTTAGAATGGCGCACATGTCAGATGACGAGTATGTGGCGCGTACTGATTTTTGGATTGGACTAGGTCCTCTCTGTGGCAACTATTGAGTTCCATATTTTATTCCAAACCTTATGTTAAATTATGTTCTAATATTTGTTGAAATATTTGGGCTATAAGTCGTGTTTGGGGCCTCGTGCTGATTTGTTTAGACCCCTTGGGGCTTTTTACTATTATTTTCCTCACTATGTATTGATGATTTCACTCAGCTACATTGTGCTTACTATTTTCGAAACTCAGCCTAATTTACACTACTTTGAGATTTAAAAATGATGTTTTGGGTCGAGAACCTAGTTTTACTGATTCGCTCGAGGGGCTTTTTGAGTGGTACTGCTGAGTGAGGCCGAGGGCCTGATTGTGAGGATAAGATACGCCACAAGGTGGCTTGATATTAGCCCTTGGGCTGAAGCAGCCCCTCCGGAGTCTACACACACCCCCAGTGAGCGCACAGAGTGCCGAGTGCCGAGTGACGAGTGATTAGGAGGCATGAGTGACTGTGAGATGCTGAGTGAGTGTGAGGTGCTGAGTGACTGATTATGAGTGACTACGAGGCATGACCGAGGGGCTGATTATGATACATGTTTTGCCCTAGGGGCTACTTATGATTTTACTACTTTCACTCTGAGCTTATGAAATGTGTTTTGCCCTAGGGGCTACTTATGATTTTACTACTTTCACTCTGAGCTTATGAAATGTGTTTTGCCCGAGGGGCCACTATATGATTCTCGGAGGTTTGCGAGCTAGCTCCATGCGTCCGCAGTCATGCTCCCTCTCATGCTTACTATTATAGAATTTATTTTTTGTTGAGTTGTATATTTTATGTAGATTCTCATGACCAGTGACTCCAGGTTCTCGAGGGTTGTATTTAATGTTCAGTATAGATTTAACTGTGTTATAAATATTTAAAGGAAACCTTTATGGGTAATCGGTATAGTAAAGATATAAATGGAAGTTTATTATGATTCGAGTTTGGGTTTTGGATGTCCTAGTTCCATGATAGGTGCCATCACGATTGGACTGGATTTGGGTTCGTGACAGTTTGGTATCAGAGCACTAGCATACATAGAACTCACTGGTCATGAGCAGGTTTAGTAGAGTCTTGCGGATCGGTACAGAGACGTCTGTACATATCTTCGAGAAGCTGCAGAACCCTTAGGAAAATCTCACATTTTAAAATTCGTGTTGTGCGAATCCATTGTATTCAGCCAAGAGCGTAACTCTTGAATTCCTTCCACGTATTCGAGCGCGCACGAGAGCGCCTGGTATCAGGTGTGCATCGATGGATTGTGGCTTCCATGGATGAGATGTGATTTTGGCATGTTGGTAATGGGCCAGTCTGGAGGACTTGAGGCGGATTCATTATGTGGTTTGATTGATGGGATTTTCGTTGTGTGGGCACATGTAATTGGGAACTTGTATGTCCGTTTGTGTTCTTATATATGAGAATTGGTGACTAGATCTTATGTGGTGGGTGTGATTTGATGGTTAGATGTGTTCAGACTGTGATTTGTGACAAAAAGGTTGGCTGGAAATGTGGCAAGGTTTATTGATTGTTTGATTTCTGTCTCCATTTGGTATATGACCTTGAGTTGTGAGTATGTTGGAAGACCTCTCATGTTGTGTAGTTGTGGAGTGAAGCGGATTTCTCTGTTGGGTTTTGAGTTCCTAGTGATGTCTTTTGAGTTGATTATTTTCCCCAGTAACGTTCATGTATTTGATTGACGGTGTATTCCAGCCGTATTAGCATTCCTTGTTATTGATTCATTGATGGCGTCCTGGAATATTCGCGTAGCCGGGAGTAGCATACTCAGTATCTGAGGATGGCATTATATGGATTCAGGGAGGAAAGGCTCTATGACAATTCTCCGAGTGTGAATTTTGGCTCGGTTCAGTAGCATTCTTGGGATACGTGGTCTCCAGTGAGGGTATCCATGTGGTCAGACATGTGTAGGTAGAGCTTCCAGAAGCTCGAGATTTCTGTGACCATCGATCCAGTGTTCTTTCTTCCATCAGCTTCAGGTATTTACCGCATATTGTGGTGCCTCGAAGGTAGGTGTTGTTTGTGTTCAGATGCAGGAAGGTGTAGTGATTCCGTGATAGTTCTGGTCTTCAGAAGTGTATGGAGAGATAGCAGTTGAGGCTAAGAAGGCAGGGGTACCTCCTGCGGGTTGTCCCAGGGTGTGTGGTCCCTATGTCGTTCTGTAATAAGTTCTCTTCTACCAGTAAAATGATATATGTTGTAATTCGAGTTTAGATCGCTTGTGAGAGTTGGCATGACCATCACAATGGTGGATGCGATATTGGCAATTGATTTGAATTTTAGATGGTTTGGGTCATATAAGCTTATGGAGGATTTAGTTGAATCCCACCACAGCATGGTCGTAGTGATAATGTGTGGGCATAGTCTTGTTTGTCTTGATCCTTGGCTTTGAGCCAAGTGGGGGAGTTCGTTATTGATAAGTCGATTACATGATTATGTGTGGTATTGGTTTCAGTTCGAGGTATACTGGTAGATCAGTTATGACCTGCAGGCATGGGGTCTGGGAATGTCACGAGTAAGGGAAATTTCTTCGATATAGGCTGTAATGTACTTTGTTGGGTAATTGGGTTCTATTGAATGATTTAGTGGAAATTGTAAAAGGTGTAGTGTGTGTAGCGTATGAACTTGCTTGTGGCTTCAAGTGAGTGGATTACTTTCCTAGTATGTCAGTGTGCAAACGGGTCAGGTCGATTTTGTCTAATTGGTCAGTGTGATTGAGATTTACGTTAGAGGATGTCAAGGCTTGTGGTATTCTACATCATCACGGATTCTACATATCGGTATCAGGAAGGTGAAGGTAATGGCTTTAGATTCGCAGGAAGTCTCTTCAGGGTAAGTTTTTCTAATGTGGTGCATTTAGGGATAATTGAGGGAGTATTCAGTTGCTTATGAGCCTTAGACGGTATGGTTTTGTGCTTGGGTCGCATGTGGTGAGTCTTGGTTGCATATTTTTGGTATTAAGGCAGGAAGAAGTATCAATTTGAAGGTAAGTCATAAGAAACTTGGGTAAATAAGGCAACTTGGTAGTAGGCCGGATTGGCATGGTAAGGGATACGATTAGTTCTTTTGGTGTTCATAAGGTGACGAGTTTTTCGGGTTTTTCTTAGCAATGCTCTTGGATTTTTGGTGGCCTGCGTAGTTGGTTGAGTTAGAAGAATTCAGTCCTGATGGGTTGGTGTTGAGAAAATGGGATTTCGGTTAATTCCTGATGGTTTCTACCGCGGTTAAGGGTTCATATTTTCTTATGGCGTGTAGTGAGTTTATTTCTAAATGGGATCCAATGGGAGTTCTTGGCTAGTTGGGTACGTAGTTGCTTGTTGCTCGGAAGGGACCATAGAGTTCCCGTATTTTTCCTAGTTTGGCATGGCGTGTCCGGTATGTTGGGTAGAGTTGAGAATTGCATATGTGAGGTCACGCTTCGGTTCTGGAAGGAAGGTCATAAATTCTTAGGCAGCATGGGCGAGTTCAAATGACTAGGTAGATGATATCACTAATTGGTACGACTTGATGAGGGTATATATTTCAGAAAGAGCAATGTGTTTGAGTTAAGGGTACTTCATTGGTATCGCGACACCCTATTGTTGGATCGACTGTTGATATTCAAGGTTGCTTGGTAAACGGAAGAATTATAGGGGTATCCCCCATGGAATGAGTGAGTATTTGGGATGTGTTATGTATTCGAGCAGTGGAGTTGTGATCAGATATGGTAATCAGTATGTTTCATGGTCTTCGAGAGTGAGAGTTCTCATAAACAGGATATTTGTGGAAGTTAACTGTGAAGATGCGAGCTGAGCTAGTCGAATGTTAGTAAGTACCATGATTCTATCATTATGAACTTTTCAGTAATTTATCTACCTGTTGTGGGTGATCGAGGTTAATTTAGGGTCACTGGTAGGCTGATATAGGTGTGTATTCTGCACCGGGTCGGAATTCTTGGCTCTGAATTTCTATTATTGAGAAATGTACCATTCGATTGTGATTGAGTTTGTTCATGTTCTGGAGAGATCTATGAGTTACCCTTCGGTGTTGTGAGGGGTGGTGATTATTGGTTATGCACATATCATTCGGTTCTAATTGGGCGTTATAACTAGATTTGAGTAAGGTAAGTAATTGGGTGTTGTGGGATTGAGACGTGTTGGTTATATACCTTTTGATTCGGGTGGCATGGTATCGTCTGGTTTCCCCCGTGGTTATGGTAATTCACTTTGAGTACTTGATGTCGAATTTCGAATGGTTATTGATTTTTGGGCAAGGTGTCCTGAAATATTTCTAGTGGACCAGCGGTTGGATGGGATCGCGCAATGTAGCAGAGTTATGTATGGGTATGACCTTTGGTATCGGATTCATGTGTTTTTTATTTTTACGGCGTGTGACAGGATTTTAGTATGATATGGTAACGGTAATTGTTAATGGCAGGATAGTCCTCTCATGTGGATATTTTATATAATTTGATTGCATTAGGATGTTGCTGTTAAGTGCACGAGTTGCACATGTTTTGGCTTCGAAATGTATCGATGTGTCATGTGTTCAGGGTGGTTGTGATGGATGACAAGAGGTCATTGGACCTAGAATGAACTTTTTCAGAATTTTCTACAGCATAGTTGGAAAGATAAATATCGGGATTCGGCTTAGAAATTTGCTATAATTCATGTTTAGGAAGGGGGATTTTCATGTCTGACTGATCGGACAAATGGTTGTTAGTTCTACGTGCTTCTTTCATCATCGGTAGTATATGGAAGTGTTAGAGCGAGGCATTTCTTGATAAGGGATTATGTACCGGTATGGGGTTGTTCTGAGCAGTTATTGTGGTTACGAGTTATTACTGTGAGTGTTTGAGTCACGCGGTGTATTATGTGTTTTCATCTTGAGTGCGTATATGGCTTGATTCAGCATGTTCAGACTTGTTCAGTCTATAGTTATGGAAATTTTGATCTTGTATATTATTTCAGAAGTGGGAATTTTGTTCTAAGGTTTATGGGCCAGGATTTGGATTTCGAAATTTCAACGGTATTGTGCTATTGGACCTATATGGGATAGGGTGACGTGGGATCACCCCTGTTATGTGCATGGTAAGATACATAACAGTTTGATAGTGTGGCCGCAAAAGATTGTCTTGTGGGCGCAATCATACTAATGCGGATCGCATAAGATTGCCTCGCGGCCGCTATGCTAAATCTGAGGACAACAAAAATATTGTCTCACGGCCGCAGTTCAGAATTGTGCAGCCCCAGGATCCCAGCTCTTGCCAGATGAAGAATACTGCGATTCGCACATGAAATTGTGCGGCCGCAGGATCTCCCGGGGGGCAGTTTTGTCCAAAATTTCCAGCCTTGTATAAATAGACGAATTTCAAAAAATTAGGTCATGTTTTGACATCAGCAAATCCTGTAGTTGTTTTTCTTTACTTCTTTTGGAAGTTTTCTGTATTTTGGTAATTTTTACGATATATTTATCATTCTAAATTTACATTATGAGTTTAATTAGTATATCTTCTTCTCTTTCATCAATTTCAAGCATAAAAAAAACTAGATTTTCACTAGGGTTGTGACCCAACTCCAGTGTGTAAACCTACGGGTATCTAATTTAATGGTAGTTTATGATTGGGTGTTTATTATTTAGCCTTGTTCATACTTTAATTTGTGAAATTAATTGTCTCAAACATTAATTCATGCCTAATTGACTTATTCCCTTCTTGAGAAAGAGAGACTTAGCCTAGGATAACTTGGCTAACAAGGAATTGGGTCAATCGAGAGATTCATTAACCCAATTAAAGGGTTCAACCTAGAGATAGTAATAACCCGACTTGAGCCTTTATCAACCTTTTTGTGTAATATCCATTTGGTCTTGAGAAAGCTAAATTGGGCAAAACCACTCTCTGACCGAGAGGTATTGAGTGGGTAATTGAGAGTTGATAGCTATAATACACCCTGATTAACAAAACAAGCATTAAGGTTTTTATCCCATTAGGCAAACATCTAGGTAATGGTCACAACCCTAATCTTTTTATAATTTGAAAAACATCAAAAACAATTAGCCTAGTCTTATTTCTTTATTTTTCAAACTTTAATTTTAAAATAGAAATAGAAATAAAAAAGATTTGCGGAAGTACAAATTAAGATAGTTCAAATTCACGCACTAGAATATATACTCCTAACTCTCAAATAGTTCCCTATGGATACGATCCCAACTCTTCGTTGGGTTACTATAATGGTAATCGAGCGATTCATACCCTGTTATGAGGTGTGTATTGTGCACGATATGTCAATTTTTGGTGCTGTTATCGGGGAGTTAAAAACAGTGTTTGCTATATATTTGGGTGTGTATTTGGAATACTTTATTTTCCTTCTTTGTCAGTATCGTTTTTGAGAAATTGTAGGTGCAATCATGGCAAATAATGAGCTCGGAAACATTGCTTTGGGGGATGTGGAAGTTGAGGATGATCAAATGGATGAGGTCATCTTGAACCTCAAGCCAATAGACGAGGTTGAGTGCCTCATGACAATGCACCCCTTCCACCCCTACCTCTTCCACGAGCAGCTCCACACTAGGTGTTGTCGAATGAAGTAATGCAAGTGCAATAGTCCCTTCCCGTATTAGGGCGGGAAACATTCAAATAACCAACGTTATGCTCACTTTTCTCGAGCAACGAGGGTTCTTCATCGGTGTTCCGGGTCCAAATGCATAAAAACATTTGAAGGGGTTCGTGGATACGTGTTGGGGGAGTAAACAAATAAATGGCTCTGAGGATGCTTTGAGGCTAAGGTTTTTTCCCTTCTCTTTACGGGGGAAAGCGTTAGATTGGTTGGAACGTTTTCCAAACCATTCCATTCATCCTTGGGATGAATTGGCGGAGAAATTTATTGCTAAGTATTTCTCTCCCGGGCACATGGCTATACTTTGGGATGAAATTATAGCATTCAAGTAAGATCCCAATGAACCACTACACGAGATACGAGAATGGTATAGAACAATAGTGAAAGAGTGTCCCAACAATGATATCACGAGTAAAATTTCTATCGGGGGATCAACACAACCAAACAATGTGTAGTGAATCAACTTTTCAGTGGAAACTTCTAGACTACGTCTTATGCAGAGGCGTGTGATATTTTGGATAAAATGGAAGATACTTCATCGGTGTGGCAATCCGGGCTAATGTTCCACAAGGGGATCGCAACGTGATTCACCTTCACAAAGAATTGCAAGACCATGGGCAAGCCATAGCCGAATTGACTACCACTATGAACCAATTGGCAAAGTCTCAACTTCAGCAAGGGAAAAATCTAAGGCAAGTCAATGTAATGGAGGGAGTAAGCATGATGGTGAACAAATGGAGAACAAGGGGTCCACAGGTACAACAAAGAGTGGACAATATTACGCAACATGATAGTAGATTTGATCAAAATGGCTCTTATAATGAACAAGAAAAATAGGTCCAGTATGTGAACAACTTTCAAGGACAAAGAAACAACTTCCAAGGCCCTAGCCAACAACAATGGAGACCTCAAAACAATCCAGGAAATTAGAATAATAACAACAATCAAGGAAATTGGAATGGTGGAACAATCAAAGGAATTTTCATAACAATAATAACCAAGGCAATTGGGGAGGCAACAATGAAGTCGGATGGAGTAACAATCAAGGAAATCGGGGGTCGGGTTTTCAAAGGCTCCGGATGTATCAACAATCGAGCAACGCGCCTCCTTATCCTTCCCATGGTCCTATTTCTTCTAACAATAAAATGAGATGTATTAAGAACATGTTCAATCAAATGATGGATAAGAATGATGATTATGATACCTAACTTGCCTCGCACAACACATCGATCCACAACTTAGAATTGCAAATGGGGAAAATCTCTCAAGCACTAAATTGCGTCCTAAGGGGGCACTACCAAGTGACAAGGTGGTGAAACCAAAGGGTGGGAACACCGTGGGGTATGCCATGTCCGTTACTATAAGAAGTGGAAAACGTGGGAATGCACCCACCTCAAGTCAAAGGCAACTTGTGGATGGTGAGCAAGTAGTACAAGAAGAAGAGATCCTGAACAATGTGGTGCAAGCAAATGATGAAGTGCGAATTGAAATTGATGAAAATGTGGACGAGACTCAAGAGGAAGTGAACCTGTTTAAGGATCAGCCGGTAACGCAAAAGGCTAAGACACCATTTCCTAAGCCTCATCCTCCGTATACTTAAAGGCTTTCCAAGAAAAATAGCGAGAATCAATTCAAAAAGTTCATTGACATGATGAATAGTCACTCAATCAATGTGCCTTTAGTTGAAGCCTTGGTGTAAATACCCGGTTATGTAAAGTTTATGAAGGATTTGGTGACAAAGAAGTGGTCAATGAATTTTGAAACTATCAAAGTCACTCATCAAATGAGTGCAATTGTGCATTTGATGGCTCCTAAATTGAAAGATCCCGGTGCTTTCATAATCCATTGTACCATTGGAAGTGCCGAGTTTGCTAAAGATCTTTGTGATCTTGGGAAGAGTATTAATTTGATGCCCTATTTGGTTTGCAAGACTTTGGAAATTTGTAAACAAAGACCCACATCTATGAGATTACAAATAGTTGATCGTACCATGAAAAGACCGTTGGGAGTTATTGAAGATGTATTGGTTCGTGCTGATAAATTCATTATTCTGGTGGATTTTGTCATTCTTGATTGTAAAGTGGACTATGAGGTACCTATTGTTCTTGGAAGACCTTTCTTTGCTACGGGGAAGGCTCTTGTTAATGTGAAAGCCGAGGAACTCACTTTTCGGGTGGGTGATGAAAATATGGTATTCCACGTGTGAAAATCTATGCGGAAGCCAAATAACAATGAAGTGTGTTCTTTTGTAGACTTGGTGACCGATATGATTGTTGATGACATAAGTGCCACAATTAATGTGGATGATATGTTGGAGGTCGTCTTGCTAAAATTTGATTATGAAGAGATGGATGGCTTCATGGAATGTGTGAACTCTTTACAAGGAATGGGGTCGTACAACTATGTACCCCGGAAACTTTCCTTAGATCTCAAAAATAGATAATATCCTCCTACCAAGCTTTCAATTGAAGAGCCTCCTACCTTGGAGTTGAAGCCATTGCCTCCACTTCTTCAGTATGAATTTCTTGGCCCTTGTACTACTTTACCGGTTATTCATTCCTATTGTTTTACTAACGTGCCGGTTGACTCTACATTAGCGGTGCTACAAGGAAGAAGGCTATTCTGTGGATATTGGCGGATACTCGGTGAGTAAGCCACGCATTTTTCATGCACAAGATTAACTTGGAGGAATATTGCAAACCATCTATTGAACATAAAAGGAGACTCAATGAAGCTATGCAACACGTGGTCAAAAAGGAGATTATCGAGTGGTTGGATGACGGGGTTGTTTATCCCATTTCCAATAGTTTGTGGAATTCTCTGGTGTAATGTGTCCCAAAGAAGGGGGGCATGATGGTGGTCACAAATGACAAGAATTAGTTGATTCCCACAAGAACGCTGACCGAGTGGAGAGTGCGTATGGACTATCATAATCTAAACAAAGTCGCAAGGAAGGATCATTTTCCACTTCCCTTCCTTGACCAAATGCTTGATAGGTTGGCTGATCTCGCTTTCTATTGCTTTCTAGATGGATATCCGGGCTACAACCAAATCTTTATTGCCCCAGAGGATCAAGAGAAAACAACTTTTACACGTCCCTATGGTACTTTCGCTTTCAAGCGGACACCATTTGGTTTATGTAATGCACTTGTGACTTTTCAAAGGTGTGTGATGGCGATCATCACGGACATGGTAGAGGACTAATTTAAAGTTTTCATGGATGACTTTTCAGTGGTCGAGGATTCCTTTGATGATTGCTTGGAAAATTTGGATAGAGTATTGGCAAGGTGTGAAGAAATGAACTTGGCGCTAAATTGGGAGAAGCGACATTTCATAGTCAAGGAAGGAATCGTCCTTGGCCAAAAGATCTCAAAGAATGGAATATAATCGACAACGCAAAGATTGAGGTGATTTCTAAACTTCTAACTCCGACTTCAGTGAAGGGCATGAGGAGTTTCTTAGGTCACGCGGGGTTTTACCGGTGCTTCATCAAGGATTTTTCTAAAGTGGTGAACCCGTTGTGCAATATCTTAGAGAAATATGCTAAGTTTGACTTTAATGATGATTGCATGAGAGACTTTGAATTGCTAAAGTTCAAGTTTACAACCACTCCCATTATCACTGCTCCTAATTGGAGTATCCCTTTTGAGCTCATGTGCGATGCCAGTGACGTAGTGGTTGGAGCTTGTTTGGGGAAATGCATCCACAAGATTTTTCATCCAGTCTACTATGCTAGTCAGATCATGAATAGTTCCCAAGTCAACTACACCGTTACAGAAAAAGAGCTCCTTGCCATTTTGTTTGCAATTAAGAAGTTCTGCCCGTACTTGATGGGTGCAAAGGTTATTGTTCATTCGTATCATGCAGCACTTTGATATCTTATGAGAAATAAAGATTCAAAAGCTCTATTGATGATATGGGTGATATTTTTGCAAGAGTTTGATATTGACATCCAAGATCGAAAAGTGAGTGAAAATCAAGTGGCAGACCACTTGTCTCTTTTGGAGGAGGAGGGGAGGCTGCATGATGGCCTTGAGATAAATGACTCCTTCCACGATGAGCAACTCTTGGCTATTTCATTGAAGGAGGTGGCATGGTTCGCGAATCTAGAAAACTTCCTTGTGTGTGGAATCATCCCCGATGAGTTCTTTTCAAATCAAAGGAAGAAGCTCAAACGGGATTGTCAAAATTATTATTGGGATAAGCCATACCTTTTGCGGATTTGGACGAATGGGTTAATTAGAAGATGTGTACCAGAATAAGAGCAAAGTGAAATTCTTGGGCTTGTCATTCTTCGCCTTATGGTGGTCACCATGGTGGAGCAAGTACGGCGGCCAAAGTGCAAAGTTGCGGTTTAATTCGGCCTAATTTTTATAAAGATGCAAGTGATGTAGTGAAAAGTTGTGATGAATGTCAACGGGCTGGTGGAATCTCGAAGAAGTATGAAATTCCTCTCACTACCATTTTGGAGATTGATATCTTTGATGTATGGGATATTTACTTCATGGGTCCTTTTGTGAGTTTTTGTGGAAACACCTACATCTTGGTCGCGATTGATTATGTGTCTAAATGGGTTGAGGCAATTTCTCTACCCAACAATGATGCGAGAAGTATGGTGGCATTCTTGAAGAAGAATATTTTCACAAGGTTTGGTACTCCACGGGCTATCATAAGTAATGGGGGGTCGCATTTTTGCAACAAGGGTTTTGACACTTTTCTTATCAAGTATGGTGTCACTCATAAAGTTATGACTCCCTATCATCCACAAACTAGCGATCAAGTGGAAGTATCCAACCAGGAGATAAAGAGTATCTTGTCTAAAATAGTGAATTCCAACCGGACGGATTGGTCACAGAAGCTTGATGATGCATTATAGGCTTATCAGATTGCTTTCAAAACTCTTATCGGAATTTCTCCATACCGGCTAGTGTTCGGTAAAGCTTGTCATCTTCTGGTGGAACTTGAGCACAAAGCCATGTGGGCTCTAGAGAAGTTGAATCTTGACTGGGATGCATCCGCTAACTTGAGGGTTGCACATTTGAATGAATTGGATGAGTTCCGGTACCATGCCTATGCAAGTTCTCCTTGTACAAAGAGAAGATGAAGTTTCATAACAAATACATTTGGAATAAAGAGTTCAAGGTGAGAGATCTTGTTTTGTTGTTGAACTCATGGTTTAGGATTTTTCCTGGAAAGCTGTAATCTAAATGGAGTGGCCTCTTTGAAATTGTGGGTGTGACACCGTTTGGTGCATTGGACTTGAAGAAAAAAATGAGGTATTCCGAGTTAATGGTCATTGGGTGAAGCACTATTTGGAAAAGGTTGGTGATGGCCACGTTGTGGAAGTGATCATTTCAAATGATGGTAATCTGCGTCATGGCGCGACGTTAAATCAGGCGCCTCTTGAGAGGCAACCCATGTTTTTTTTTCTTTTCTTTTCTTTTTTTATGGATAGCTGTTATTTTTGTGCTAACTGGATTTGAATTGTGTTGTAGGAAATGAGTGTGTTTTACAGGAAGTGTGCCCAAAATCTGGTTAAGTATAGAATAAATTGCGATCGCAATTGTATTGTACGGACCGCACAATTTTGGTTGCTACAATAAAGGTACTCTGCAGCTGCACAATTAAATTTTGGACCACACAAGTTGAAGATGGAAAATGTCAACTCTCAAAAGTTGGCCCGTCAGATAAATGGCCTATATGTGGCTGCAATGCAAATTCTGCGAACCACAATTGAATCTACGGCCGCACAATTAATTTTGCAGACCGCAAAATTCCAAGGCAACTGGGCCCTCAGGTATTAGAGTGCGGACCACAATTGGAATTTTGCGGCCACACTCAAGTCCCCTTCCCTTTCCAGAACGCGTTCACTAAAAATAGAAGAGGCTAGGGCACTATTCCCTTTTTCCTTCTCCGAGCTCACAAATTGCACTAAATTGAAATTTCTTGTTAAATTATCTGCTCACAAGCCTAATAATTGTTGATCACGCATATCTTGCACTCATTCATATCTGTTATGCATCATCATCTTGATTAATTTCTTTAAATTTTTAGATTTTTAGTGAAATTTTGGACCATTTGTCTTATTGAGTCTATTTGAACAACCATGTTGCATAAATATGTAGTGGGTAGACTGGTAAATGCTCTAAGGGGAATAGGTAAATTGATTTTCATGCTTAGATGTTGTTTCCATGTCAAAATTGTGCAACAACAATTTCAAGCCGTAGGTAAAAACGACCATCTGTTCGTAATTGTTAGAATCTGCGGCCGCACTAGAAGTTGTGCGGTCCGTAGAAGTTAAAGTCTACGGAATTATATTAAGGCATGGTTCTGCGGCCACAATGAAAAATGTGAGGACCGCAGACATGCCATTGCATTCACAGAACAACTTAACTCCTGTGATCATAGAGTTGTCATTTTGGTGACTCTCACGTGCGGCCACAAAGCAATTTGTGCGGACTGCAGAAAACTGGTTGCCGTTGCAAACCAGCCAATTCTCTGTCATCAGAGAGTTGGCATATTGGTGATGTCTAATTTGCAACCGCAATGAGAAATGTTCGGAGCACAATAAATTTTTGCGGCCGCAATGGAAAATTGTACGGTCCGTAATGCCTATTTTGCAGCTATAATGACAGTTCTGCGGACCGCAAATCCCTACCCCGCAAGCATGTTTTTTCTATTTTTTTCAGTGTAATCTCTGGTGTTTCCCTGCATTCATTCTGTGTTTGAACTTGAATGGTAACTAAGAATTGAATTTTCTTGGTACAGAACACGGTTCGATCTAGAGGACGAGGCGACATTTCAAAAGGAAGGGGTGACCCTTCTCGTGAAATAGGGAAGAGACCCATGTATAGTGCCCAAAAACCTGAAAGCAGAAAGAAGTTAGCGGTTGGCAGAGGCTGAGGTGCATACCTCTTGGAGAGCATTTCTTATGTCCCTTCTAGGGACATCTCGAAGGGAAACTCAGCCTCAGTTCATGAGCATCAGCCGTTCAATCAAGGCGCCAGGAAGATACCAGCTCAGGGATGAGCCATCTTCATCATATAGCACCTCCGAGGTTTGGAGAGTGCCAGTCAGGCTTCTGAGCCCTCCACTACACCTATCCCTCAGGCACTAAAGACATCAATTCAGGACATCCCAGATAATGGCCGAGGGGGAGATGCTGCAGTTGTCAGCCTTGAGCGGTCGAATAAGAAAGATGTGTGGGAGGAATGGTTTGTCAGTTTGGCTGCCTTCTCTAGCTTCCGAGTGTGGTGTCTAGTGAGATCGCTCACTCTTAAGCGACAGCTCTAGTTGAAATATCTAGAAAAGTACAACCCTGCAATTCTGAGGCAGTTTTGAGAGCACAAGGGGTGGATCTAGTTTACCCAGAGAGTGGTGGATGCGAAGGAATACCTTGTCCGAGAGTTCTACGCCAATGTGACGCATATCAAGAAAGGGACAAAGTTAACTAAAGTGAGAAATCTCAAGGTGCGTTTTGACCAACATATATTGAACACCTACTTGGGGTTTGATTATGTCGAGCCCACAGAATACTTAGAGAAGTTTACACTTGGGGATGCAGCTCGTCCGTGGCTAGCTGAGATTCTAGCAGCTCTTGGGCCACCACCACCATGGATCACAATAGGGTGGATATTCATAGAAACACTCTGAGTTTTGAGGCAAAGGGGTGGCAGACCTTTGTATGCAGCCGACTAGATCCGTGTTAGAATGAGACATATCTTTCGATCCAGCAGGCAGTTCTAGTCGCCTCCATCATGATCGGGTACCCGATCAATGTTGGCCAATATATCTATGATCACTAAGCAAGCTGACACATCCTATCCGTGTCCAAACACCATTATATAGTATCTTACGGATGCGAGGGTAGAGCCAAGAGATTTTGACACGAAGGTGCGGGAAAAGAAGCCCTTCTCGTGGTACTCATTGATGGATGCACACAACCCTTATAGAAAGGGTCAGCCATCAACCACCACAGGATAGTCTGATGAGACATTGGTGGTAGTTGTAAAGGCAATTGAAATTCCATCCACTTCAGCCGAGCCTTCAGCTAGTGTCGCAACTATACCTCCACCTCAAGCCTCAGTGCCTTCAGCAACCCCTATTGCAGGTTCCACCTCGGCTTTGAACCGGTGTTGATGCCTACTGCTGCACTCTCTATGCTGCGAGTCTCCCAGATATTGGTGAGTCTCAACAACTGGATGCACACAACCACTGCAAAGCTTCCTGACTTATCGAGTACTGTTGCAGCACAGTCCTCTATTCCTTTACCTCAGATACCCCCATCAGTGGAACAAACTCTGAAGAAGCTCTTGGAGAATCAGAACACAATCATGGATACATTGGTACGGCATGGCCGTGATCCAAGAGCTAGGCAAGGAAGTGAAGAAGATGAGGAAGTCCCAGAACTCCAAGAAATTCATTGGACAAGCTCCAAGGATAGGCTACAGAGCTTGCTGCAGCCGGAGACATTCCCTTTGGCATGCTGATTGACCCACACCATCCAGGTCCAGATCCTACCGCACCAGCTAGTCAGTCTGAGGAGCCAGACCTTGTAGCCAACATTGTCGAGGCAGTGTCAGATGTTCACCAACCCAGTCACTCCCAGAGTTGAGGATGATGAGATCCAGTTGGAAGAGACTGAGGTAGGTAATTGTGATGACCCAAAAGGTCATCCCATGTAATTTTAGCTAAATCTGTGTTCCGGGGTAGTGAAAGCTTCCTTTTATCTCACCTCGATGTGCGTGCATAGCCCGGGCGTGTAGCCGAGAATCCGTTAAGTGGAAAATTGCTAAAATAATAATTTTGTATTAATTATTTGACTAAAGTTGACTTTGTTCAACATTTTGGTAAACGGACCCGGACCCGTGATTTGAGGGTATCGGAGGGTCCGCATGAAAATATGGGACTTGGGCGTATGCCTGGAATCGAATTTTGAGGTGCCAAGTCCGAGAAATGAACTTTTGAAGAAAATTGTTTTTTGAAACATATAAAGGTTTTTGAAAATTAGATTTGATGTGAAACCTGTGATACCGGGCCTGTATTATAGTTCCAGATCCCGGAACAGGTTCAATATGTCATATATGTGTTATCTGTGAAATTTGGTGGGAAACAGACTTAGTTTGACGTGATTCAGATCGAAAATGGAAAATTTAGAAGTTTTAGAAATTTAAAGTAATTTCATTGATTTTGAGGTTTAATTCAATGTTCATGATGTTATTTTGGTGTTTTGATAACTTGAATAAGTCCGTAAGATGTTTTTGAGGTTATGTGCATAATTGGTTTGGAGCCCTGATGGCTCGGGTCAGTTTCGGGTGGGTTCCAGGTTGTTTAGAGTTGAAGAATCAATGTTGGTGTACCAGTTCTGGTGCGCCCGCACCTCCGAGCCTTGGGCCGCAGGTGCGGATAACCAGCCGCAGGTGCGGTCCGGCCCCTGCCATCCCAATTCCGCAGGTGCGACTCATTCTTGACAGAAGAGGTTTCGCAGGTGTGGCCCTTAGTGGCTTAGCCCATTTACGCAGGTGCGATGGATTTTCCGCACCTGCGAAAGCGCAGATGCGACCCAAGCACCGCATGTGCGAGGGTCGGGCAGTGTTTAAGTTAGATGTTTCACCCGATTTCTTTTTCCTTTCTTCACCAAAATAGGAGACCAAGGACGATTTTCTCAAGGGAGTTCCTTCCCAAATCATAGGCAAGTAACCCCTAACTAGTTTCTTTCAACTTCCTATTGATTTTCATCGACTTTTATCAAGAATCCTAGGGTTTTAATTGTAGAAAATTGGGGATTTGGGTAGAGTTAGGGATTTTTGATTATTTGGGAATTTGACCTTGTTTTGGGGTCAAATTTCAAAAAAAATTATATGTTCGGGCTCGTTGGTCCGAACCTCGTGGTTTGACACGGCGGGCCCGGGGTCAATTTTTTGAATTTTTGAAAGAAAGTTGGGAATTCTATATTTAAGCATTGGGACTGAATTTTTAAGCATTTATTGATGTTATTGAGTCAATTATGTCTATATACTATTGATTTAGAGTCGGGTTCGAAAGGAAAAGTGGTGCTAGAGGCTTGATTTGGATTCTTGGAGTCGAGGTAAGTATTTGGCCTAACCTTAGCTTGAGGTATTAGGTGTTGAGTCATATGTACTACGTGTTATTATCATGTTGAATGTATAGGTGAAGTGACGAGTACCTATACCTTGTTGTCAAGCATGACCGTGAGTTATATCTTATGGTATATGTGTTTTTCTCCAATATCCACTATGTTATAAAGAAGATTTCATTTTTGAGATTATACAATTGTTGGAAACACTTGGTTGTGAACACTGTTGATTAGTTGTTCGGTTGAGGATTATTTGGTTATGTTGTACATTCAGTGAGATTGGTTATAGTTGTGTCCCTTGCCGGGACGATGATATTTCTGTTAATTTTCCCTTGCCGGGATGTTGTAAATTATGGTTTGTATTGTGGTCCTTCCTTGCCAAATTGTTGTTCTGGTTATTTTTTGGGTGAGGAAGAGTGTAAAGAACGAAGGCTGATCCCGTGTATTTATTTATTGCATCGTGAAGATGAGAATGTAAAGCACGAAGGGTGATGTCGTGCGTGATTTTGTATTTAAAAGCACGAAGGATAATGCCGTGCCGATATTGTGATTGTAAAAGCACGAAGGGTGATGTCGTGCCAGGATATGAGAGATAATGCATGAAGGATAATGTCGTGCCATAATATTGTGAGTTAAAAGCACGAAGGGTGATGTCGTGCACTTATTATGGTGAGAATGAGAGTAAAGCACGAAGGGTAATGCCGTGCACTTGTTTTTTCTCGGTTGTTCTTTTGATATTAGACGGTTTCCATGTTCTGTTACTCAATAAGTGTTTTCCCCTTTGTACCCCAGCATGATTTCCCTGTATTTGTACTTAACTGTTTATTTCTTGCTGTTATTTCTGTTATGTATTATTGGACTGCACAGGTGTTTATTATTTGTCGTGTCCTAGCCTCGTCACTACTTCGCCAAGGTTAGGCTCGGCACTTACTCAGTACATGGGGTAGGTTGTACTGAATCTACACCTGCAATTATTTATGTTGTGCAGATTACGGTACCAGACCCGGTGGACAATGATTAAGGGAGTATCCTTCAGTCCACAGGCAACACTGAGGTAGTCCTGTAGGCATCCGCAGGCCTTGGTGTCACTTACTATCCCATTCCTTTCCTTTCTGTCTTCTCTTGTGTTTCTGAGACAGTTGTATTATTTTTTCAAAATTTTTTTTTAGTATTCTTAGATATTCCGTGGATTTGTGGTGCCAGTTCTGGGGTGTTACTAAGAATTTTGTAGTATCAGATACTTGAAGATGTTATTTTTCATAGCTTCCGCATTGTTATTTATACTTGTTATCACTTATCATTTTTTCTTTAAATGCCTAATAATAAGGAAGCAAGCATGTTAACCAGAACGTTGGCTTGTCTAGCGGTTTCAACATTAGACGCCATCACGGTTGCGATGATGGAATTTCGGGTCGTGACAGTTGGTATCAGAGCACTATGTTGCTTAAGTCTTACAAATTCACGGACAAACTTGGTAGAGTATGAGGGATCGGTACGGAGATGTCTGTACTTATCCCCCGGAGGCTGCAAAGTTAGGAATAACTTCACATTTCTCCTTCTCTGTCGTGCGGTTTGAATTCTAAATGCTAATTGGTTTTCTGTTCTATTCTCTCATAGATGGCGAGAACGCGTGCTTCCTCATCTACCGATCAGCAGCCCGATCCTCATGTTGCAGCTCCTACGAGGGTCCGAGGATGAGTACGAGGCCGTGCTAGAGGATGAGGCAGAGCCAGGGCTCAGCCCAGAGCAGCAGCCCAGTAGAGGACATACAGGTATACTTTACCGGTGAGGTTCCTGCTCAGGCAGTTCCAGTTGGACCAGCGCAGGTCTTAGAGGGGTTCATTGCCACCCCGGTTCTTCAAGACGCTCTGGTTCGTTTAGTGGGCTTTATGGAGAGCGTGGCTTAGGCTGGTCTTCTTCCTACTACACCAGCCATCTCTCGGGCTGGGGGAGGGACCAAGACTCCTGCTACCCGCACACCAGAGCAGCTAGCTCCTCAGTTCCAGACTCCAGCACCTCAGGCAGCTGGAATAGCTCACCCGGGTTTTTTGGCACAGGCAGTTGAGGGGGCAGCCATGTCTGCCGATGCTTTGTGGAGATTGGATCGGTTCACCAAGATATTTTCTACTACATTTACTGGTGCACCATCAAAGGATCCCCAAGATTTCTTGGACAGTTGCTATGAGGTTATTCGGAACATGGGCATCGTGGAGTCCAATGGAGTTGATTTTGCTACATTCCGTCTTTCTGGTACCGCCAAGACTTGGTGGAGAGACTACTGCTTGACCAGACCAGCTGGGTCTTCGCCTTTGACTTGGGCTCAGCTCTCCAAGTTACTCTTGGGGAAGTTTCTACCAGTTACTCAGAGGGAGGGTCTTCGGAGGTAGTTTGAGCACCTCCAGTAGGGATCTATGACTATTACACAGTAGGAGACCAGATTCATTACTCTGGCCTGACATGCTATCATGATACTCCCCACTGATAGTAGAGGGTGAGGAGGTTTATTGAGGGTCTAGCTCAGCCTATTAGACTTCAGATGGCCAGGGAGACAGGTACTAATATCTCATTTCAGGAGGCGGCCGATGTAGCCAGGCATATTGAGTTGGTCTTATCACCGGGCGTCAGGGGTTTGACAAGAGACCTCGTCATTTCGGCCGATTCAGTGGTGCCTCATCTGGAGGCAGAGATTTTTTTGGTAGAGGACTCCTAGACCATTCTAGTCAGCACTTCAGGTATCCCGTAGTGCACCACCAGCTCCTATCAGTGCGCTGCCGCTTCAGAGCTTTCAGGGTGGTTCTTTTGGTCGACAGGGACAGTTTCAGGGCCAGCAGCCTTAGGGCAGAGGGCTTGTTACTCTTATGGTGATCCAGGTCACATTGCTAGGTATTGCCCCCGAGCTTCTGGTAGTTCTCAGCATTCGGGTTCCTGTGCTATGATTCCCGCACCAGGTGCACTCCCGCCCACTCAGCCAGCTAGGGGTGGAGGTCGAGGTGCCAGAGGTGGAGGCCAGTCAGTTAGAGGTGGAGGACAGGCTATGAGAGGTAGAGGTCAACACGTAGTAGGTCGACCCAGAGATGTTCAGGTTGGAGGGGCTCCACCCCGATGCTATGCTATTCCTGCCAGGCCTGAGGCTGAGGCCTCTGATGCAGTCATTACAGATATGGTTTTAGTTTGTAGCAGAGATGCTTCCATTTTATTTGATCCGGGGTCTACATTCTCCTATGTGTCTTCATATTTTTCTCCTTTTCTGATTATGCCCCCCGATCCCTTGAGTACTCATGTATATGTATCTACACCGGCAGGTGATTCTATTGTGGTAGATCGAGTCTACCGTTCATGCATAGTGGTTATTGGTGGTCTGGAGACTCAGGTAGATCTTTTGCTTCTTGATATGGTTGACTTTGATGTTATATTGGGGATGGATTGGTTATCTTCCTATCATGCTATTCTGGACTGTAATGCCAAGACAGTGACCTTGGCCTTACCGGGAGTACCTCGATTGGAGTGGGGAGGGACTCCTAGTCATTATTCCGGTAGAGTTATTTCATATATGAAGGCTTGGCGTATGGTCGAGAAGGGTTGTTTGACCTATTTGTCCTATGTTCGTGATTCTAGTGCTGAGGTTCCTTCTATGGAGTCTGTGCCCGTGGTTCGTGAGTTCCCGGAGGTATTTCCTACTGACCTTCCAGGTATGCCACCCGATAGAGATATTGACTTTTGTATTGAGTTGGCTCCGGGCACTCAGCCCATTTCTACTCCGCTATATCGTATGGCCCCGCCAGATTTGAAGGAGTTGGATTAGTTGCAGGGCTTGCTTGATAAGGGCTTCATTAGTCCTAGCGTCTCCTCTTGGGGTGCTCGAGTGTTGTTTGTTAAGAAGAAAGATGGCCCAATGAGGATGTGTATTGACTACCGGCAATTGAACAAGGTTACTATTAAGAATAAGTATCTTTTGCTGAGGATTGATGATTTATTTGACTAGCTTCACGGTGCCACAGTGTTTTCCAAGATTTACTTGAGATCTGGCTACCATCAGTTGAGGATTAGGGCGTCTGATGTCCCTAAGACAACCTTTCGCACTCGGTATGGGCATTATGAGTTCCTGGTGATGTCATTTGGGTTGACAAATGCCCCGCTGCTTTTATGGAGTTGATGAACCGAGTGTTCAGGCCCTATTTGGACTCATTTATGATTGTTTTCATTGACGATATTTCGATTTACTCCCGTAGCCGTGAGGATCATGCGAAGCACCTTCGAGTCGTCCTCCAGACTTTGAGGGATAGTCAGTTTTATGCAAAATTTTCTAAGTATGAGTTCTGGTTGAGTTCGGTTGCATTTCTAGGCCATGTGGTATCATCAGAGGGTATTCAGGTGGATCCTAAGAAGATTTCAGCAGTCAGAGATTGTCCTAGACCCACCTCAGCTACAGAGATTCGGAGTTTCTTGGGCATAGCAGGTTATTATCGCCAGTTTGTGTCGGGATTTTCATCTATTGCAGCCCTGATGACCAAGTTGACTCAGTAGGGTGCCCCGTTCAGGTGATCAGATGAGTGTGAGGGGAGCTTTATGAAGCTCAAGACAGCCTTGACCATGACACCGGTGTTAGTTTTTCCCACATGTTCATGACCATATACTGTGTATTGTGATTCTTCACGGGTTGGACTTGGTGTAGTGTTGATGCAGGATGGCAAGGTTATAGCCTATGCTTCTCGTCAGTGGAAGGTTCATGAGAAGAACTATCCAGTTCATGATTTGGAGTTAGAAGCCATTGTTCATTCGCTGAAGATTTGGAGGCACTACCTGTATGGTGTGTCATGTGAAGTGTTCACAGATCATAAGAGTTTGCAGTATCTGTTCAAGAAGAAAGAGTTGAATATGAGGCAGAGAAGATGGTTAGAGTTGTTGAAGGATTATGACATTATCATTCTATATCATCCGGGAAAGGCTAATATGGTGGCCGATGCTTTGAGTCGAAAGTAAGCCAGCATGGATAGTCTTGCTTATATACCAGTCGGAGAGCGACCGCTTTCTTTGGATGTTCAGGCCTTGGCCAACCGGTTCATGATATTGGAGGTTTTTGAGACTGACAGTGTTTTGGCCCATACTGTGGCCCGTTCTTCATTGTATGATCGTATCCGCGCCAGGAAGTATGATGATCGTCATTTATGTGTTCTTAGAGATATGGTTCGGCACGGAGGTGCCAAGAAGGTCATAGTTGATGATGAGGGAGTTTTGAGGATGCAGGGTCGTATTTGTGTACCCGATGTTGATGGTATTCGTGAGTTGATACTGCAGGAGGCCCATAGTTCCCGGTATTCCATTCATCCGGGCGGCGCAAAGATGTACCAGGAGTTGCGGCAGCATTATTTGTGGCGGAAGATGAAGAAGGATATTGTAGCATATGTAGCTCGGTGCTTGAACTATCAGCAGGTTAAGTACGAGCCCCAAAGACCCGGTGGTTTGATGCAGCAGATTGAGCTTCCCGAGTGGAAGTGGGAGCGGATCACCATGGATTTCGTAGTTGGACTCCCACAGAATCAGAGGATGCTTAATGCGGTGTGGGTTATTGTGGATAGGATGACCAAGTCAGCATACTTCATTCCTGTATCAGTTTCGTATTCTTCAGAGAAGTTGGCAAAGATCTACATCAGGGAGATTGTTCGTCTGCATGGTGTGCCCGTGTCCATTATATCTGACCGAGGTACTCAATTTACCTCCCATTTCTGGAGAGTATTTCAGCGTGAGTTGGGCACACGGGTTGATTTGAGCACGTCATTTCATCCTCAGACGGATGGACAGTCCGAGCGTACTATTCAGATTTTGGAGGATATGTTACGGGCATGTGTCATTGACTTTGGAGGTTCATGGAACCAGTTTTTGCCCTTAGATAAGTTTGCCTACAACAACAGCTATCAGTCGATCATTCAAATGGCTCAGTATGAGGTGTTGTATGGTAGGCGGTGTCGGTCGCCAGTCGGGTGGTTCGAGCCGGGAGAGGCTAAATTGTTGGGTCCAGAGTTAGTCCAGGATGCCTTGGACAAGGTGAAGATCATTCAGGATAGACTTCGCACAGCTCAGTCCAAGCAAAAGAGTTATGCATATCGCAGAGTTCATGATTTGGCATTCATGATAGGAGACCGGGTATTTCTTCGAGTGTCGCCCATGAAGGGCGTGATGAGGTTCGGAAAGAAGGGCAAGTTGATCCCTAGGTACATTGGTCCATTTGAGATTCTGGACAAGGTGCGAGAGGTGGCTTACAGACTTGCTTTGCTACCTAGTTTGTCATTCGTGCACCCGGTGTTTCATGTATCTATGATTCAGAGGTATATTGTTGATCCCTCTCATGTACTTGACTTCAGCGGTGTCCAGTTGGACAAGGATTTGACTTATAAGAAGGATCCAGTAGCCATATTAGCTCGGCAGGTTCGTCAGTTGAGATCGAAGAGTTATCCTTCGATTCGTGTTCAGTGGAGAGGTCAGCCTGTTGAGGCCGCTACCTTGGAGTTCGAGTCCGATATGCGGAGCCGATATCCCCATCTTTTCCCCGATTCAGGTACCATTCTATGTCCGTTCGAGGATGAACGTTTGTTTTAGAGGTGGATATTGTGATGACCCAAAAGGTTGGGTCATCCCATGTAATTTTAGCTAAATCTGTGTTTCGAGACCATGAAAACCTCATTTTATCTCACCTCGATATGCGTGCGCAGCCCGGGCATGTAGCCGTGAAGCCGTTAAGTGGAAAATTGATAAAATGATGATTTTGTTTTAATTATTTGATTAAAGTTGACTTTGCCAATATTTTAGTAAACGGACCTGGACCCGTGATTTGACGGTTCCGTAGGGTCTGTAGGAAAATATTTGACGGTTCCGGACAAACAGCCGCAGGTGCAGTCCAGCCCATTTTTGCAGGTGCGACTCATTCTTCGCAGAAGCGGTTCCGCAAGTGCGGCCTCGGTGGCTTATCCCATTTCCGCAGGTGCGATTGATTTTCCGCACCTGCGCTTTCGTAGGTGCGACCCAGGCACCGCAGGTGCGAGGATCGGGCAGTGTTTAAGTTAGATGTTTCACCCGATTTTTTTTTCATTTCTTCACCAAAATAAGAGATCAAGGGCGATTTTCTCAAGAGAGTTCCTTCCCAAATCATAGGTAAGTAACCCTGACTAGTTTCTTTGAACTTCCTAATGAGTTTCATTAACTTTTATCAAGAATTCTAGGGTTTTAATGGTGGAAACTTGGGGATTTGGGTACAGTTAGGGATTTTTGATTATTTGGGAATGTGACCTCGTTTTGGGGTCAGATTTCAAAACTTAATATATTTTCGGGCTCGTGGGGGAATGGGTGATCGGGTTTTGGTCCGAACCTTGTGCTTTGACCAAGCGGGCCCGGGGTCATTTTTTGGAATTTTCGAAAGAAAGTTGGGAATTCTATATTTAAGCATTGGAACTGAATTGTTAAGCATTTATTGGTGTTATTGAGTCAATTATTTCTAGATACTATTGATTTGGAGTCGGGTTTGAAAGGAAAAGCGGTGTTAGAGGCTTGATTTGGATTCTTGGAGTCGAGGTAAGTGTTTGACCTAACCTTAGCTTGAGGGAATAGGTGTTGAGTCATATATGCTATGTGTTATTATCATGTTCAATGTATATGTGAGGTGACGAGTACCTATACCTTGTTTTCAAGCATGACCGTGACTCATATCCTATGGTATATGTGTTTTTCTCTTATATCCACTGTTATGAAGTATATTTCATTTTTGAGATTATACAATTGTTGGAAATACTTGGTTGTGAACATTGTTGATTAGGTGTTTGGACGAGGATGATTTGCTTAAGTTGTACATTCAGTGAGATTGGTTATATGTGTCCTTTGCCGGGACGGTGATATTTCTGTTATTGTTCCCTTGCTGGGATGTTGTAAATTATGGTTTGTATTGTGGTCCTTCCTTGCCAAATTATTGTTCTGGTTATTGTTTGGGTGAGGAAGAGTGTAAAGCACGAAGGGTGATGTCGTGTATGTATTTATTGCATTGTGAGGACGAGAGTGTAAAGCACGAAGGGTGATGTCGTACGTGATTTTATATTTAAAAGCACGAAGGATAATGCCGTGCCGATATTGTGATTTTAAAAGCACGAAGGATGATGTCGTGCCAGGATATGAGAGATAATGCACGAAGGATAATTTTGTGCCATGATATTGTGAGGTAAAATCACGAAGGGTGATGTCGTGCACTTATTTTGGTGAGAACGAGAGTAAAGTATGAAGGGTGATGTCGTGCACTTGTTTGTTCTCGGTTGTTCTTTTGATATTAGACGGTTGCCATGTTCTGTTACTCAATAAGTATTTTCCCCTTTGTACCCCAGCATGATTTCCCTGTATTAGTACTTAACTGTTTACATCCTGCCATTATTTCTATTATGTATTATTGAACTGCACAGGTGTTTATTATTTGTAGTGTCCTAGACTCGTCACAACTTCACCGAGGTTAGGCTCGGCACTTACTCAGTACATGGGGTCGGTTGTACTGAGTTTACACCTGCACTTCTTTATGTTGTGAAGATTACCGTATCAGACCCGGTGTACAGTGATCTAGGGAGTATCCTTCAGTACACAAGCGACACTGAGGTAGTCCTGTAGGCGTCCCCAGGCCTTGGCGTCACCTACTATCTCATTCCTTTCCTTTCTGTCTTCTCTTGTATTTCTGAGGCAGTTGTACTGTTTATTCAGACTTTGTTTTTAGTATTCTTAGACAGACCCTGAATTTGTGGTGCCAGTTCTAGGGTGTTACTAAGAATTTTGTAGTATCAGATACTTGAAGATGTTGTTTTTCATAGCTTCCGCATTGCTATTTATACTTGTTATCACTTATCGTTTTTTCTTTAAATGCCTAATAATAAGGAAATAAGCATGTTAACCAGAACGTTGGCTTGACTAGCGGGTTCAACGTTAGACGCCATCACGGTCCCGACGGTGGAATTTAGGGTCATGACAGTAATGTTGTTGTGGACACAGAGATGACCAAGGAACCATAGGGAGTTTTCTTCACTCTTACCTTTCCTTTACTCTTATTTTGTTAAGCATTGGGACAATGTTTATTTTTATTCGAGGGGGAGGGGGGAGGGAGGGAGGTGGGGTGGAGTTTATTTGATATGATTTGATGACTCTAAGACAATTGGTTTGTAATAACTTGACATTATTTTCTTCTCTTTCTTTATTCTCTATATATTCTCTCTTATTCTCTCATTATGTATATATCTTTTTCTTCTCCCTCATTATGTATATTCTTTATGCTTTCGATAGTTTCTGCTTTGTAGCTTCTTTGTGTTTGTTTTCTTATTAGTTAGTATTTAAATTAGTAGCTTCTTTTTGAATTAGTAGCTTTTTCTTGATTTAGTAGCTTTTTTTTTTACTTTTTTAGTAGATAATAAGCCTTTTGGTTTTCTTAATACCAGGATTCTTTCCAAATGTGGTTTTTGCGTGCACCGGTGATTCTTCCCAATTAAAAGGTTCAACCTAGAGATATTAATAACCCGACTTAAGCTTTTATCAACCATTTTGTGTGATACCCATTTGGTCTTGAGATAGTCAAGTTGGTTAAAATCACTCTCTGACCGAAAGGTATTGAGTGGATAATTGAGAGTTTATAGCTATAATACACCCCGATCAACAAAACAAGCATTAAGGTTTTTATTCTATTATGCAAACACCTAGGTAATAGTCATAGCCCTAGGCTTTTTATCAATTTGAAAAACATCAAAACAGTTATCCTAGTCTTAATTTTTATTTTGCAAACTTCAGTTTTAAAATAGAAATAGAAACAAATTTTTTTTTGTGGAAGTGCAAATTAAGATAATTCAATTTCACGCATTAAAATATATACTCCTAATTTTCATCTATAGCTACATGTGGATTCGATCCTGACTCTTTGTTAGGTTACTATAATTGCAATCGACCGTTTCATGCCTTGTTGTGCATTGAGTGCGATATCATTTAGTCATATTTTTTGTTGTTTCTAGTCACAATGGAAGTGATTCTTGTTGAATGTTTTTACTTTTCAGATGTTTGAACATCATATACAATATGTAGTTTATGTTTCGAGCAAATTGCTATAGCTATTTTTCAATAATTTAATGCATCATATAATTTTAGAACTGATTACAAATTGCAGAATTTTTCATTGTGCAGAAAATTTTTCATATTGCAGATCTTTTAGATTTGCAGAAATTTCGTTGTACAGAAATTTTTATACAGCAGAAATTTTTGTATTGCAAAAATTGTCAAGTTGCAGTTCATAGTTAGGTTCGCAATGGAGCAGACTTCCTCGAGTATGATAGGAAATTTTGGGGGAAAGGGGTCGACGGTTGAAGAAAAAGAGAGAGAGAGAGAGAGAGTTTGTTATTTTTAACTGGGTTTTGATGGGGTAAACCTCCGTTATTTTTAACCCAAACAGAGGCTCATATCGGCATAATATTTCTATAAAATATTAATTCTGATCAAACATTTTCTCATCATTCTTCTAACATCTATCAATAAATATTAGTTCTTCTTTTCACATATTTTTTTACCAGAAAAAAGTTCCAATTAAGCATGAAACATCCCATTTTAATCAGAATATGTTAACCTCAATAGGAAAAATAAAATTGACTAAATAAGGGATAAGAAAAATAAAGAAAGAAAGCTAATGAGAAAGAGAAAAGAAAACATAATGTAAAAATCTAAGGATGTAAACGTAGCCCCCTGCATTTTTCCTTCCTCCAAGTCTTTTTCTTGGTATGAATTGCAGATGTCTATATTCATAAAGTTAATTACATCTTTTCGTCTACATCAAATAGAAAACCTAAAAAGGAAAGGGATCTAAAAAAGAAATGAAAAAAAAAGGGGGAAAAAGAAGAAAAAAAAAACCCATTAAATGTATCATGTCCTTTAAGGCCTTTGTCTTCTTCTTTCCTTTAAAAGACCAAAATTGTCCCTAAACTATTGGAAATAGCGCAATTTTATCCTCCGATTCATTTAGGTATCAAAAATGTCCTTACCGTTGGCAAATCAGCTCACTTATACCCTCAAAACTAACGGTTACTCCACATAGCCACAAAGCATCTGAAAAAATATTATTTTTGGCTGAGTTGGATCTCCGCGTAGGATAGATATTATCTTCTTTTAATTTGGATGATAATCATAATTAATCAACTACTCCAAAAATCATTGTTTACCATGAAAATGGTAATTACAATTATATTTGATTATGTGGTTCTAAAAATACGTGATCTATTTTAATATCGGTTGGTTAAGCAGTAGATACTGAATGTGAAGCGGGGAAATGAAATAGGAACAAAAGGAAACAAGATTATGCAAACTGAGCAACGAGGGGATCGGTCTTGAGGGTGGTCGGTGAGGGCCTCGAGGTCAAGCTTTAGAAGCTTGACAGTGGGCTATCGATAACGACATAACAGGGCTGAAGGCCTTAAGAGTGGCCTATTTATGATCAATAACAAGTAATAAATGAAGAACAACTCAAGAACACAATAAGTGAGAAGCAATAAATTAATGAAGCAATTATAGAGAATGTTTTTAGATAAAGAGCATAGGATGTCCTTGTTCTTTTATATTGAGTATCATGTGTCTTACAAAGTGACAAGGGTCCCCTTTATATATGAGGAGAATCCCAACATAGCACATGTGTAATTAATGCAATGAGATATGGCTGGTACAACCATTTAATACCACGGTACGAGCTTGTACTATTTTGTATACTTTGTCAGTTTTAACCACGTGCCCCTCGGGCGTCTCCCGCCTTCCACGTCGATCTTCAGTTTGCACTGCCTCAAGGTCGAGGGCCTTCGACATGACCCCTCGATGCCAAAACTCAAACCTTTGAGCCTTCTGAGCATCGTAGTGACCGTAAAATCGAGCTCTCAGATTTTAGCCGTATACAAATACTTAGAATGAAGAGATAAGAAATGATCTTGACTTTTGCCTTTTCGACGCTCCTATTATGACGACAGACCTTTCAGAGCATTAAATGATGCGACATAAAAAGCTGCGCAGAGGTCGCTGTCAAACACAATTCTCGAGAGGCCCATGAACCGTCACGATTTCGACCCTTTCGCTTCAAGCATGCCCAAAGGGCCTCTATAAATACTACAATCTCTTGCCCTTTCATAGTTTTGCATCTTCTTCATCTTCACCAAACCTTCAAATTTAGCTAAGTGTTTTCCATTCCTATCTTATGCATGTGTACGTTTTCTCATCTTCTCGTTTTAAAACTCGATTATTATCAAGGCCAAAACTTCAAAAACGGTTCCACAAAAAGAGGGAGCCGCCTCTTCGTCACGTCCGTCCAAGAGCAAGTCCAAAATTCCTCCTACAATTGAACAATGCTCCCAGGCCTTTTTGACACTATTTCCGACTTCACAATAGAAAAACCACCTTCTACCCCGGGCCGATGCGAGCCCATGTCCCGATACATAAGTGTAGTATCGGATATAGAGAGGGTAAAACTCGACTGCCGCTGGGGGGAGGCAGCTTGAATAGATATTCCTATGGCTGATGGGAGCATAGTCACGCACAAGGCTAGCTTCCTTAGTGTATATACATATCCCTTCACCTTAGGTCCCGTCGAGTTTTCTTCTCCACTGATTGACCCCATGATTCTTGACTTTTCCCATCAGTATCGAGTGACACTCGGTCAGATTTATCCTCCTTTTTAGAGGATCGTATACATATTCCGGAATATTGTCAATATGGTCGAGGGAATGACTTTTACCCTCGACCATTTGATTATACTGTACAGCCCTCCCCTCTTCCGCGGGGGCCTGATTAAACTGCATCGCCGATCCACCAAGGCATCCTCGCCTGTATTGACGAGGATAAGGATCGGGGATGGATGAGTTGATTCGTCAGAGTCAGGACTCCGGACGTCATCCCAGAGGAGTGGAACATGAAACATAAGTACCCTCATGTTAATTATGCTTTAACACCTCTTTTTTCCTTCTAACGGTTCTGAATATTCTTTCTTTTGACTGTGCAGCCACTGTCTGGTTTCCCAGCGCGGTCCAGGACCTTTCGGGGTGGATCAGGCTTTTGGACTCCGCCTTCCCATATAACAAACTCGTGTGGCATGAGCTGGCTAAGACAAGGTGGTAGGCAAAGAATCATGGTATGCTCTTATTGTCATTTGTTTTCTCCCTCTTTGCAAGAAATTTCGATGATGATGTTTTCTAATATAAAACGTTTGTGCAGGCCTTGGTGAAGGGGTGTTGATAAGACCGCCTCCACCTGGTGAGGAAGGGGCCCCGAAAGCCGCCAAAGATAATAAAAGGAAGAAGGAGGCCTTAGCGGAGTCTCCAAAATCAAAAAGGAAAAAAGCTCGGAAGCCCAAAACTGATGCCATGGTCTTGTCGTCGACGGTCGCTGAGAGCCTGCGGGCCGAGAAAGAAAGCGATGACGTCTAGCGAAAAAAAGTGTTGATTCTTCGAGAGCTGTTGGGAGCTCGTCTGTTGATCTAGAGGCGGCCGATGCGGACCCGCCGTGCATAGAGGAGACCCTCAAGGAGGGTTTGGGTGCAGTCCCCGAGACGCTCATCGGACATGGAACAGTCCGTGGTGAGGAGCTCGGAGGGCTTTCTACTGGATCTTTCCATGGTCGGGAAGAAACATCGATAGAGGCTGATGCCGCCGGGGAATTTCACTCAGGCTCGTCGTTTTCTCCGGGGGAGATAAGGGACGCTCAAGTTAGGGGTGTTCCTGGTCTAGAGACCTCTCGTGGAGAGGACGATGCAATCGGGGACTACTTCGAGGGGGTTGACGAGGATACCGATGTTGATGCCCCAGTTGCTCTCGAGGAAGCCGAGAGGCTCCAAAAGCAGGTGACTTTTGAGAAGTAATATGCTATTTTTAGATCTTCTATTCATGTTTCCTGATTTCCCTTTTTTGTGCTGCAGGTCCAGAAATTTTATGACCAAGCCTTCTCCAAGATGCAAGATGAGTTGACTCATCGTGGAGAGGAGCTTGAGAAGCTCATGTTAGAGTCTGTCGATCTGGAGGCCCTATGTGCTCGAAAGGAGGAGGAACTGACCAACCTTCGGGCAAACTCGGAGAGAGCACTTCGGGAGAGGGCCGACCTTACCGAGCAGGTATGCTAGTACCCACACTTTTGTCTTAGTTGCAATGTCTTGTGCTGACAGACTTATCTTCTGCTTTTCAGATCGAGTAGAAGGACTCCCTGGCGGAGCGGCTTCGAGAGGAGGTTGTGGTCAAGGGTGCCGAAATCCTAGAGTTGGCTCGGCTGAATGATGTCGCAGCTTTGGAGATGGAGGCACTTCGGGGGAAGCTATCCTCGGTTCAAGACCTTCTCCGGGGTGCTCAGGAGGAGGTTGTTGCACTATCTGCTGCCAAGTCTGAGGTCGGTGAATATGTCTCCTCATTTAAGAGAGACGTTGTTGCTGCAAATGATCGGGCTAGGGAGATATCTTAGAAGGCCGAGCTAAAGTTGGCTCGGGCAGTTGCTTATGCCCGTATTCAAGCCAGGAGACAAGCCATAAAGGAAGTGAGTGCTAAGGGCATCGATCTTTCTGTCGAGATCGAAGAAGCCAGAGCCTTGGAGGAAGAAACGGAAATGCCGACTACGTCGGACGAGAGCTCTAACAGCGGCTCGGACAACAGTGAAGGCGAAGAGTAGACTCTCCTGTTTATTTTGCTTTCTTCTCTTTCTGCATATGGGACCCTTCGGGGGAATTTTTTGTAAAAAAAACCTCTGTAAATATATTTTTGAAATAGAATACCTTTTGTCACATATTGCACAAACTTTGTCTCATAATGCTTACGCGCCAATTGACTTTTATGCTTCGATTCTTAGCTCATCGAAACTCGCACTTACGATAGTAGATCCCCCGAGACCGGATGCCTTCTCGAGGCTAGGTCAAAATGTGAGCTTTGATCCCTCGAATGCCATATGACGGTATCATCTATGTGACGTGACCATGAACTGACGGATGTGGCCTCACTGGCACACTTCCCCTAACGTTTATGACGACTTTGTCAGAAATTGAATGGCCTTCAAAGTAGTTGGTTGGCCATTTTTTGCTCTCTCTCTCTCTCTCTCTCTCTATATATATATATATATATATATATATATATATATATATATATTTGTGCTCCTTCTTCATTCTAACTCTTGCATTTTTGCAAAACTTAGCTTTACTTTCGACTTTCTCCTTTCTTTCCCAGTTTTGTGGAAACTGCTTTCATTCCTTCTTAATTATATCTCTGTTTGAGTAGTTATGGCTGCCGTGCCCGAATCTGTTCACCAAGAAGAGGGAAATTGTTCCTCCGCACCTATCCTGGCCGGTAGTATACTGAAGGCGTATGCTGAGCTGACTTCGTACTGCTTTGCGTCGAAGAAAGACTTTGCATTAGAGAAGCCGCTTGATGCCCCGGGCCATTGAGAACATGCTTTGAGGTTTGTCCGATCGATAGAAGAGAACCACCTCAAGGCCGTGAGGAGAGACTATGGCTAGGGGGAAATGTGATGTTGCAGATACCCTCTCGAGAAGAGAATGTCATGACTTATGTAGAGGGATGCTTGACCGTGTATACGTACCCGTTCACCTTGGGCCCCCTCGATCGACTTTTGCTTGATTTCTACAAAAGGTACCGAGTCACCCTGGCGTAGATTCATCCGTACTTTTGGCGAATAGTGACGATGATGAGGTACTTCACCGAAAAGGCTGAGCTCGAGTTTACGCTCATCCACCTTATTAGATTATACTGGCCTCAGCATTGTTGAGGCCTGATTGCGCTACAACGCTAGTCCACTAGGCCTTTCATTGCCAGTGATGATGAGGACCGAAACGGAGGGTGGATGAGTCAATTTGTTCGAGTGAGGACCGTCGATATCATTCCAGCGGAGTTCCTTCCATTTCCCAAAAAATGGAACTTCAAACGTAAATGTCACGTCGTACCTTAGTGTCTCTTACTTTCACCGATGTATAAGAGTGTTTTTCCCTTTTCAGCGGTCCCCTGGGTGCCGAGAGAGGTCCCCATTTTTGCGGACTGGACTCGGAGGCTGGAAGCTTCCTCAACATACGACAAACGGAAGTGGCGTGATCTGTCGAAGGGAATATGGGAAGAAAAGCACCATGGTACGAGCCGCGTGGTTGCCCTTTTGATTAATGTTTTCTTTGTGTATACTAACTTTTCAACCGCAGGTGTTGGTGGGTTTTTCGAAATGAGACCGTGCCCCTTCAAGGAGAGAGAAGGCCTGGAGGAGAACAATAAGCGAAGAAGATCCTCTACAGACGAGGACATCCTTAATGAAGTGGGGCCCTCTCGAAGACATAAAGGAGATGCTGTTGTTGAGGAGAGCTTTATATACGTTGGTCGTTCTACGGACACCAGCTCTCCTCGGGGGGATCATTCTTTGTCTACGACTCGAGCTGGGGGAACTTCCGAGGTTGCCGATTCTATCAGGCCTGAGACCTCTAACTTCGAAGAAGAGGTTCCTCGAGAGAGTAAGAGCAAAAGTCCTCCACCATCATCTGCTTCATCCCTCGAAGGTACTTCGAGGGACCTCAGATCCAGGGGCCGCCCGAACCAAGTGAGGTTTCGAGTGGGCATGCCTCTATTGAGAGAGGTTCAACTGGGGCCAGGCCAGTAGATGCATCTTCAACTTTTGAGGAGGCTCAGCGGTTCAAATCCGAGGTGAGTTTTGATCGGCCTTGCTGGCTTGTTAGCTATGAATCTTCATTTTTTGAACTGAAGTTTCTCTTATGTAAGTTTTTGAAAAACTCAAGCTCGAGCTGCTTCACTGTGAGACCAGGTTGCGGTGGGTAAGGAAAAATCTCCCAAGCTTCTTTGCAATAAGAAGACAAAAGAGTTGATATATCTTCGGGCAGAGATACATCGGAGTCGGAACCACGAAGGCGATTCAAGCATTAGGTAACCCTTACCCCGAAGGAGTACGTGCTCCCTCTCTCGCTTTTGGGAGATAATATTTGGTGCTTCAGCTGCAGGGAAAGACAGAAGTGTTGGAATGCCTTTGGGGCGAAGTCGGGCAAGTTAATTCCGAATGCCAAGCGTTGAAGGCACAAATAGGCATACATGTTGCAGCCCAAAGAATGCTTTGGCCAAGGTTGCTGCCCTCGAGATACAACTTCGGAATACTCGAGAAGATAGCTCGATTTAGACGAGCAGGATTTCCAAGCTCGAGACTGATCTTTTACATCTGAAGGCCAAGGTCGTGGATGCTCGGGCTTAAGCTGAAGAAGTTCGAGCGAAGGCCGATAAGAAGGTGGCAGTCTATTTAAAATATGTTGCCGATGCTCGGGCTGAGCTGAGGGGTGATTTTGATAGAGAGAGGAGGGGCAATGAATATGCCCGATGTAGGTCTCGGAGGGAGACGCTTGGAGTGATTCATGCTAGGGGATTTGATCTCCCGGAAGAGATAAAGCAGGCCAAGGCGGATGAGATCGACGCAAAATTTTTCCTTTCTTCCAGTGTCGATGCTGGTATTTGAAGGCTTTTGAGGGAGCTGGTCTGCAGAGTAGATTAGGGTTTCCTTCTTTGTTCTTTGTAAAACCCCATGTGGGAGTTTTATAAGTGCATATTTGTAATGCACATACATATATGAAAGATTCTTTATTTATTCTGATTTGCTTTGTCGATAATCAGCGCGATGAATAGGTCTTCGAGATAAAAACCCTTAGGGTTATACATTGGCCCTGAGGCTCTTTAGGCTGGCCCGTGGGCTCTTATGCATTAGGGTCAGTATGACCTTTGGTATGGCTGGCGACTCAGGCTCTTACGCGTTTGGCCCCTAGGCACTTTAGTTAACCATTTCGGGCTCAGTCTCCGAGTCATATTTGACTCGAGCTCATCGGCCCTTAGGTTTTTAAATTGGCCCTGGGGAATTTTTGGTCGGTATGACCTGTAGCTAGCGACTCGGGCTCTTACGCTTTAGGCCAGTACGACCTTTAGTGTAGCTGGCGACTTAGGCTCTCACGCGTTTGGCCCTTAGGTGCTTAGGTTAACCGTTTCGGGCTCAGTCTCAGAGTGAGATAGCCTCGACATCTATATCGAGGGTACGCCTTTTTAGGGGTCTTATAAGTTTGATATATAGCCTCGACTTTGATATCGGGATTTTGCCTTTTTATGGTCTTATGAGTCAGTGCATGCCTTTCTTGAGGTCTTATAGTTTTGATATTGCCTCATGGAGGGCTTAGGAGTTTTAAGTTTCTAGCCCTGAGGTCTTATGGCTATGAGTCGACGGTCGAAAATATTGCCTCATGGAGGGATTATGTCATTTGATGTTGCCTCGTGGAGGGATTATGAGTTCGAAGTTGCCGGCCCTGAGGTCTTATGGCTTCGAGTTTTCGGTGACTCGATGGGATGATTGTCGAGGATAGTTCCCGAGTGGTCGGTGGATTTTGGGCCTCAGGGCCGCTTCTTGTAAAAATAATAGACTTTTCTAACACGAGTAGTGTTTTGATGATGAAAGGTTCTTCTACGATTACTTGGTACAATTATACATGTTGTCACCATTGAGGGTTCGATCGTTCTATGTTGACACGGGTCATTCGACTGTTTGGTCCAATACATCATTCTCCTGTCGAGACCCTCTTTGGCATATTTTAGTGATCTCCCGGGGAGATGCCCCCCAGTATTTGAGGTTGATCGGAGAGAATCCTTGAATACTTGGTGAGTTATCCTCAAGTAGCATATGGGTGTTACCTCGTTAAAAACCTCGTCGGTAAAATCCATTTGGGATAAAATCCGACGTGAGGGAAAAAGAGCGCAACACATGCTTTAAAACCTAAGGCCTTCGAGCGGAGGGTTCTCCGATTCGAACACCTGCACATAGGTTAGTGTAAAACATCAAGGAATAAGGGAGAGGGTTGTACCTTAGTTGTGGTGGCGTTCAAGCCTCAATATGCTTTAGTTACTCGTTCTAAGGATGCGGTACGGTCCTTTAATCGTTTATCGAGGATGCAATTTGTGATTGCTTACTCGGCAACTTGTTTGTTTTTTGGCTCCCTCCATGCAGAAGGTGCTGGCACTAGCGCCACGTCGTGTACTGCGAAAATTTATTTTTCCGCGTGTTGTTCCTCGTACACCGTCTTTATTCCATCCTTCCTGGGGAACTTCATCATTTGATGAAGGGTTGACGTTACTGCCCTCATACTGTGAATCCATGGCCTTCCGAGCAATGCGTTGTATCTCATGTCGCCTTCGATGACATGGAACTTGTTGTTTTGAGTTATACTGGCCACACTAACTGGAAGGGTGATTTCCCCTTTCGTTGTTTCGCTCGCCATGTTGAATCCGTTGAGGACACGAGAGGCGGGCATAATCTAGTCGAGAAAACCGAGTTGCTCTACCACCCTCGACCGAATTATGTTGGCCGAGCTAGCTGGATCCACTAGCACACGTTTAATTTGAAATTTATTCAAAAGAAAAGAAATTACCAGTGCATCATTGTGAGGTTGAGACAAGGTCTCGATGTCCTCTTCGCTGAATGAAAGGGCATCTTCGGGGATGTGGCTCCGAGTTCGCTTTTTTTCTGGAGATGGATACTTTTGTTCGTTTGAAAATGGGTCACTGGGGGACGCCGAATCCTCCGATAATCATGTGGATAACATGTTGTGGTTCTTCTGTTTCATTTTTCCTATTTGCCTCTCTTTCCCAGAACTGATTTTTGTCTCGGTCACTGAGAAACATTCAAAGGTGGTCTTTGCTAATCAGTCGGACCACCTCTTCTCAGAGCTGTCTGCAGTCCTCGGTCATATGGCCGTGCGTACCGTGAAATATGCATATCAGTTTGGGGTTCCTTTGAGACGGATCTGATAGCACGGGTTTTGGCCACCTGGTGTCTTTGATTTTACCTATGACCGATACTATATCGGAAACATCAATGTTGAAATTGTACTCAGATATCTGGGTTGCTTCTATCGGCCCTACATGCCTGTCGAACCTCGCTTTGTATATGGGAGGAATCCCAACATAATACATGTGTAATAATGCAAAGAGATATGGCTGGTACAACCATTTAATGCCACGGTACGAGCTTGTACTATTTTGTAGACTTTGTCAGCTTTAACCACGTGCCCCTCGGGCGTCTCCCGCCTTTCCATGTCGATTTTCAGTTTGCACTGTCTCAGGGTCGAGGGCCTTCGACATGACCCCTTGATGCCAAAACTCGAACCTTCGAGCCTTCTGAGTGTAGTAGTGGCCGTAAAATCGGGCTCTCCAATTTTAGCCGTATACAATCACTATTGTTGTTGTTTATCCACCAAGATGCCACCAGTACACCCCTTGCCAGTTATTCCAACTCATTCTCTTTTATCTCATCTTTTCTTCCTTGCACGAATCACCAATTAATACCAGAAAAAGAGGCAGCAACCTAGGCGGAAAAAGATGACTCTCGCCAGAAAGGCCTCGTCCAGATCTAAAGGTTTTTTAGTCGGGGTTTGTGTTGAGGGAGATACTGCCAGCCACATCTGAAGCTTTTTTACGAAAAAATTTAAGGTTTTGAAAATGGGTTTAGAGTGACGCTCATTGGTAGTGTTTTAGAGGTGATGGAGAATGTCGACACCATCAGTGTTTTTGTGGTCTGGTGGACTATTAATAATGAAAAGTTACATTTTTTCAGCAGTAGAACTCTGTAGTGATGAGTTGTCTTATTGTAGTGGGTGTTATTTCTTAGGTTTTTATCTACATCTTAATGACATGTTAAATTTGGTGAACATTTTTATTAAAGGATCATGTGTTATAATTAGTGTTGTTTGATACTTTTTGTTTTTAGTTTTGCAGATGAAGAATTGATTAGATAAGCATTACACAATTTTGAACTTCACATCTTGAATTTCTAACTCAAAGTTATCTTTTAGATTATTAGAATTGTGACAGCTCAAATGAATATCTAGGTGGTGAAAAGGTAGATTTGTCTCTTTGTCGTTGTTGATGGTTCTCCTCCTAGTGTAATTTTTGATGGCCGGCCATGGTTTTCTTTAGGTTGGAGAAGATAATGTCTATCCTCGGTAGAAATCCAATTCAGCAAAATATAATTCTTTTTAGATGCTTTGTGCCTATATGGAGTACTGTCAGTTTTGAGGGTATAAGTGAGCTAGCTTGTCAACGGTAAGGACATTTTTGATACCAAAATGATACGGAGGACAAAATTACTTTATTTCCAATAGTTTAGGAATAATTTTGGCCCTTTTCCGCTTGATTTTATTCCTTTCCGGCTCTCTCTCCAAGCCTAGCAACGGAAAACCCCTATTCATATCTTAGTTATTTTTTGATAATATATGGTGTTATTGTCTAGTGAAATGTACTTTCATCTTAGAAGCATAACGAATGAAAATAAGTTAATGCCTTACTTGTAACAACATTAATAGAGTAAGATCAGAAAGGTTATAAAGTAATATTCCCTTTTCGTATATCGTTTTAAGATTGTCATTACTAAATGATGAACATAGCAGCTATATGTTCTCTTCCATGGAAACATATACATATATTATATAGGATTCTTGAAACTGAACCGGTTTTTGGAAAACAAAACATCACATAACATAACGGTTTAGTATTAAAGTCTCTCCCTTTAATGCAATTAGAAAGTTCACAATTTTTTCA
>ML360132.1:0-26508 GCA_005239505.1 Nicotiana paniculata | reverse complement strand
TTATAACCATGTGTATATTCCGTACCTTGGTTTAACATTTAATTTCAAAGAAGTACCTTGTGTACGTTCCGCATCTTGGTAAACACATTTAATAAAAATATAATAATTAATTAAGCGGTAATAAATAAGCCATAATCAATAAAATATAAGAATAACTAAAAATTGATTTAAGCCTTACATTAGTCAATAAAGTGACTGTGCTAGAACCACGGGATTCGAGGGGTGCCTTACACCTTCCCCTCGGTCAACAGAATTTCTTACCCAATCTTCTATTTTCGTAGACCATGAAATAAGAGTCAAACCTTCCTTTTGAAAGGGGATTCAAATAAAAGGTGACTTGGGACACCCAAAATCAATTCCAAGTGGCGACTCTGAATAACAAATAATCTCTTTTCAAAACGTCATTTCAATTGGAAAAACTCTTTCTAACTCAACCATGCAATTAAGTTGCGTGGACCTAAAAGAGGTGTGACATCAGCAAACCATGGAATCCTGGTCATTGAAATGGCTAGAAGTTGCTTGTTGGGGAAGGAATCATTTATCTCAAGGCCGTCATGTGGCCTCCCCTCCTCCTCCAAACGAGACAAGTGGTCTGCCATTTGGTTTTCACTACCCTTGTGGTCTTGAATTTCTAGATCAAACCTTGCAATAAAAGCATCCACCGCATTAACCTTGCCTTTGAATCCTTTTTTCTCATTAAGTACCGAAGTGACGCATGATCGGTGTGGACAATCACCTTTGTACCCATCAAGTACGGGCGGAACTTCTCAATAACAAAGACAATAGCAAGGAGATCTTTTTTGGTCACTGTGTGATTGACTTGGGCATCATTCATAATCTTACTATCATAGTAGACCGGATGGAAGATTTTGTTGATACGTTGCCCCAAAACTGCTCCAACCGCCACATCACTTGCATCACACATGAGCTCGAAAGACAAGCTCCAATCTAGTGCGGTGATAGTAGGAGTAGTAGTCAACTTGAACTTGAGCAATTCAAATTCCGTCATGCAATCTTCATTGAAATGGAACTTGGCATCCTTCTCCAAAACCTTACACAAGGGGTTCACTACTTTGGAAAATCCCTTGATGAATCGGCAATAGAACCCAGCATGACCCAAGAAGCTCCACACTCCCTTCACGGATGTAGGGGGTAGGAGTTTAGAGATCACCTCTAGTTTGGCCTTGACGGCCTCAATACCATGCTTTGAAATCTTGTAGCCGAGGACAATGCCTTCCTCGACCATGAAGTGACATTTCTCCCAATTCAAAACCAAGTTTGTCTCCTCACATCTTGCCAAGACTTTATCCAAGTTGTTCAAGCAATCATCAAAAGAGTTTCCAACCACGGAAAAGTCATCCGTTAAGACCTCAAGAAAATCCTCCACCATGTCGGTGAAGATGGCCATCATACACTGTTGAAAATTCGTCGGTGCATTGCATAACCCAAATGGCATCCGCGAGAATGAGAAAGTACCATAGGGACAAGTGAAAGTGGTCTTCTCTTGGTCCTCCGGAGCAATAAGAATTTGATTGTAGCCGGAATATCCATAAAGGAAACAATAGAAAGCTCGTCCGTCCAACCTATCAAGTATTTGATCAAGGAATGGAAGTGGGAAATGATCTTTCCTTGTGACTTTGTTGAGCATACGATAGTCCATACACACTCTCCACCTGGTGACCGTTCTTGTGGGGATCAACTCGTTCTTGTCATTTGGGACCACAGTCTTGACCCCTTTCTTTGGGACACATTGCACCGGAGAGGTCCATGAGCTATCTAAAATGGGATAAAAAACCCTGACATCCAACCATTTTATGATCTCCTTCTTCACCACCTCTTGCATTTCTTTATTTAATATTCTTTGATGTTCAACAGAGGGTTTGGCATCCTCCTCCAAAATAATCTTGTGCATGCAAAAGGCGGGGTTTTTACCCTGAATATCCGCCAATGTCCATCCTATAGATTTCTTCCTTTTCTGTAGCACTTCCAAAGTAGAATCTACCTGCACGTTAGTCAAGCAAGAGGAAAGAATAACCCGTAAAGTAGAACATGGGCCAAAATTCATACCTGAGATGTGGAGGCAATGACTTCAACTCTAAAGTGGGAGGCTCCTCGATTGAGGGCTTTGTTGGAGGAGTCTTCCAGTTTTCAAGATCTAAGGACAATTTGCGGGGTTCATAAGTATATGACCCCGTTCCTTGCAATGAATTCACACATCCCACATATCCATCATCATCATCATTAAGAAATTCGGCCTCCAAAGTATCATCAACATTCATCATGGCACTACCATCATCAACAATCACCTCGGCCACTAAGTCCACAAACGAACAAACTTCATTACTATTCGGCTGCCTCATAGATTTGCACACATGGAAAACCACCTTTTCATCACCCACCCGGAAGGTGAGATCACCGGCTTCCACATCAACAAGAGCCTTTCCCATAGAAAGTAAATGTATACCCAAAATAATAGGAACCTCATAGTCCACTTCACAATCAAGAATCACAAAGTCCGTCGGGAGGATGAACTGATCAACACGAACCAACACATCATCAATAATACCCAATGGTCTTTTATAGTAAGATCCTCTATTTATAACCTCATAGATGTGGGTCTTGGTTTCCCAATTCCCAAAGTTTTAAACACCGAGTAAGGCATCAAGTTGATACCCACCCCTAGATCACAAAGATCTTTGGCAAAGTCGGCGCTTCTAATAGTGCAAGGGATTGTGAAAACGGCAGGATCTTCTAATTTTGGAGCCATTGAGTGAACAATTGCACTCACTTGATGGGTCATCTTGATAGTCTCATAATTCATTGATCTTTTATTTTTCACCAAATCCTTCATGAAATTTTCACAGCCGGGAATTTTCTCCAAAGTCTCAACCAATGGCACATTAATAGATAAACTCTTCATCATGTCAATAAACTTCTTGAATTGGTTCTCTCTAGGACTTGGTATCAGTGCCTTAGCCTTTGGCACTACCGGTTCCGGTATGTCAATCATATGTTCCCTAGACGGGTTCACTTCTTCTTGGGTCTCCTCAACATTTTCATCAATATCAATTCTCATTTAGTCATTAACTTGAACCACATTGCTTGGAATCTCATCTTCTCGAATCACTTGGTCATCATCCAATATTCTTCTTTGACTTGAGGTTGTTGCCTCCCTACCTTTTCCACTCCTTGTGGTTACGGCTATGGCATGTCCCATGTTGTTCCCACCCTTCGGATTCACCACTATTTCACTAGGTAGTGTCCCATTAGGACGAGTGTTTAAAGCTTGCGAGATTTACCCCAATTGAACCTCCAAATAACAGATTGAAGTATTGTGAGAGGCTAGTTGAGAATCGGAGTCAGCATTTTTCTCCATCATTTGTTTGGACATATTCTCAATTCGCCACATCTCATTATTGGAAGATCTAGACCTATGATACGGATAAAGAGGCAGGTTGCTTGGTTGTTGATATATCAGGGTCCTTTGAAAGCCCGACCCCCCCCCCCCATTCCCTTGATTATTATTCCAACCTCCTTGGTTGTTGCCTCCCCAATATACTTGGTTGTTTTATTGTTCTAATTGCCTTGATTATTATTATTGTTTGAATTACCTTGATTGTTGTTACCACTACTCAAATTGCCTTGGTGGTTTTGATTGTTTCAATTTCCTTGATTTCCTTGAGATCTCCATTGTTGTTGATTCGGTCCTTGAGAGTTTTTTCTTTTCCCTTAGTGGTTGTTCACATATTGTACTTCTTCCTCTTGTTAATTGTATGATTCATCTTGGTCAAACCCACTATCATCTTGCACATATTGTTCGACACGGTTTTGCACTTGTTGATCCTTTTTCCTTCGCTTGTTCACCATCATATTGACACATTCCATTGCATTCACTTGCTTAGTACCTTGAACTTGTTGAAGTTGAGCTTTGGCTAATTGATTCATTGTGGTGGTCAACTAGGCAATTGCTTGCCCATGATCATGCAATTACGGTCACCTTGGGGAAAATTTGGTGAACCACATTAGGGTCACCTTGGGGAACATTTTCTCTACTTTTCCACGTCGAAGAAGTATTCGCCATTTCATCTAAGATCTCAAAAGCTTTGGCATATGGCGTTGTCATGAAATTTACAGCGGCAAGTTGGTTGACCACACATTGATTGATAGTATTGATCCCCTTATAGAAAGTTTGTTGAATCATAGATCAGTCATGTCATTGTTCGAGCGCTCTTTCACCATGGTACGGTACCTCTCACAAATCTCATGCAAAGGCTCATTGGGTTCTTGCTTGAATGCTAGAATCTCATCTCATAGAGTAGCCATATGCCTGGGAGAACAGAACTTGGCAATGAATTTCTCCGCCAATTCATCCCATGTACGGATAGAATGGTTTGGAAATACTTTTAACCAATCCAAGGCTTTCCACTGTAGAGAGAAGGGAAATAGCCTCAACCTTAGAGCATCCTCGGAGACGTTGGTCTTTTTACTCCCCAACAAGTGTCCACTAACCCCTTCAAGTGTTTGTATGCATTTTGACTCGGAGCCCCAGTGAAGAATCCTCGTTGCTCTAGCAATGTGATCATAACATTGGTGATTTGGAATTTGCCCGCCCGAATGTGGGGGAAGGACGGGAATATTGTCATGAGGCGGTCGGACTCGTCTATTTTCTTGAGGTTCAAGAGGAACCTTATCACCTTGGTCATCGTTCACTTTCTCCCCTAAAGGAAAGTTTCTGAGAGATCATTGTTGAGACCATTTTTGTACCTACAAGTGTTTCACAAAAAGGTTAGTAACCCGGAAGGAAAAGAAGACAAGTCACACACAAAACCAGATATATAGCTAAATTCGTTTTTAGCTCCCCGGCAACGGCGCCAAAAATTGATGTCGCCCAAGTTCACACCACCTTTTGGGGTTGTGAGGCGGTCGATGAAATAATAATTACCCAACTAAAGTCGGGGTCGATTCCTCAGGGAGCGTAGATGGGGTTAGGTATATATTAGACTAAGTGTATAGTGTGCCTAAATTGCACTTCCACATACTTTGTTATTTTTTTGTACTTCTAGATTTATACTAGTGTTTGCAAATGTAAAACTAAATAACGATATTTTTTATGTTGTTGTTTTTCAAGTTTATAAAAGATCCAGGGCTGTGACTTCCACCTAGTTGGTTACCTAACGGATTGTGGGCTTTAGAGCGGATTTCGTTGGTCAAGGTGTAATATAGCAATCAACACGCAGTTACCCACTCGATACCTCTTGGTAGTTAGAGTGTTTTGCCCAATTTGGCTTTCTGAAGTCCAAATGGGTAATTCACAAAACAAGTGATAGATGCTCAAGTCAGGTTTTACTATCTCTAGATTCAACCCATTAATTGGGATTATAAATTTCTTGAATTCATCCTAATTTCTTGTTAGCCAAGTTTTCCTAGACTCAATCTATCTTTATCAAGTAGAGACTAAGTCAATTAGGCTTGAATTAATGTTTGCAACCATTAATTCTAAAATTGAAGCAAGAACTAGGCTAAATATAACATACCCAACTATAAACAAGTCCTAAATCACACACCCATTAGGCACTCACACTAGGGTTGGATCACAACCCTATCTAGAAATTTAGCTACTCATGGATGAAAATGCAAAAATCAAAGAAGAAAAGAAGATTAAACTCACAATTATTGATAAAGGGATAAAAATCCAATGTAAAATATACAAAATATCATAAAGTTTCCCAAAGAAGTAAATAAAAACGGCTCCCTACTTTCTGAAGTTCAAACTTAAATAAATTAATAAAGAAGACTATTTATACATAGCTGAAATTTTCTGACAAAATTTCCCTTTCAGAGGTTCTGCGGCCGTACAATTCTGTGTGCAGTCCGCACTTTGAAGTTGAGCTTGATAGGAGGGGCTTTTGCAGCCGCACAATTCTGAGTTTCGGCCGCACTGCTTCTGAGTGCGGCCGCACTCTTGAATTCTGTGTCCGCACAATAATAGTGCGGTCCGCACTTCTTGATGGACTTAAAACTCCAAGTATCTGATCTTCATCATCTACAGCCGCACTATTATTGTACGGCCCGCACATTACAAAGGAGCACTGCCAGAATTCCCTCCATGGTCTGCGGCCGCTGTTGATATCAAATTTTGCCCTCATATCTTTCAAATAAGTGTTTATAGTTTCAAAATATCATTTTGTATCATTATTTAGTTTACAAATCTACACAAGCATTTTTCTACAATTTTCCATCATTTTTTAGGACTTCAAAATTGATTCTCTTGCATTTAAATTGCTTGAGCATTTATTAATTACTCCTTCAAATTATTTTATGATGACTTAACTACTTGAAGTTATTATTTTTGCACCTATAATACATTTTATAAATATTTTACTTCATTTTATGTAATTACATTAATATTTTTAAGCTATTTTTGTAATTTTGCAGTAATAGTCTATATTCGTACAAGAATGTTCTTTACTTATATTATTTGTGTCAAAATAGTATTTTTATATTTTTATAATACAAAGTTATTATTTTTAAGCATTTCAGTGTTAAATAATATTTTTACTTATTTATCAAGCATTTATATAAATTATTTTCGTGTATTTAAATAATAGCCTAGCATTAAACTAATTTTTTGAACCAAGTTGGCCCAATATCCTTAGCCCAATAGACCCCAATCCCAAACCAAATGAACCTTTTACAAAACCTGGTTGGTACCCGTTCTCTTTGACTCGCCCCGTTCGTTTTTAATCCCAGCCATTGATCTCTCAAGATCAACAGCCTCCATTCACTCCCCTTCTTTAATTAACCAAACCCGCCCAAACCCTACCATTTCATCTTAACCCGCCACCCCTAAATCCTCTCCTCTCCATAGAAACCCTAGCCTCCTTCTCAAATCTCTCCAAATCCGTCTCAACCATGGATTCTTTCCATGATTTTCTTGCCTTTTGTGTGTTATTTCATTATTCCCTACAAATCTATGGTATAACTTAGTACTTGCCTAAACATGGCAAGTACTATTTCATAGAATCCGGCCATTCCATTTCATCCTCTTGAATCTGGACAGTATTTAGTCCATATACACCACGCCCATGGTTACATGGGTCCGATTAGCCAAGAGTTCCGGCCAATCTTCAATGGCAACTAGGGTTTACCTATTTTTTCCCCAATTCGAATTTTTATCGATTCTGTATGTTATTATTTCCTTATTTATGTTTGATTTTACAGTTTTCCTTGTTTACTAGTTCAATTTCTGTCACTATATAACTCCCTCCCCATTCCCCTTCGATACAGACTTTAATCGTTATATTTTCACTAAGATATGAGCTTTGTTTTTCTATTCTCTCATTCTTTTGTTCTGTATTTTGTTTTAGCCAACTGAAAATCAGGGCCATTAAGATTATGTTATTCGAACTTTCTCTTGGTGCGAGCATTGCCCGGAGTTCTTTTGAAGCTCTTGGGAACTTTGACGCAATGAGATTCTGGGTTCATATGGAAGTTTTTCTCTTTACTGTTGTTCGTTTAATTGGTAAGTTACTTGGCTTTCACAATTTCGTTTGTATGTGTCAGTGATTTGCATTTGTTCTCACTTCTGAAATTCATAGCTTAATGTGTTTCTGGGCTACTCTCGTGTGCAAGTCTGCTAGCTTTACAGTAGTTCTAAGTTTCTTTAGCATTTAATTTCGCATAATGTTGCTGGCACTGAAACATGCTTATGCCTAAGTTGAGTAATTTAGATTCTCTTAAGTCTGTTTAGCCAATGTGTTCAGAGTTACTTCTGTGTGTGACCTTTACACTTATTTGAACCTCTTTAGTATTTGATTCTACTTAAAACTGTCAATTCTGTTATTTGAATGTGCTTCATCTGCATATTTGGAATTTCTTTAGTTAATTAGTTTATTGTGTCAAAACCTGAATGCTTATTTTCCCACCCTGTTCTGAATCTCTCTAATGGCATTCTTGCATATGTAGTGTGTTCTAATTTGTGCGAAGACCCTTTTCTATCAACCATGACTGGCTCCCTGTTAATATACCCCTCAGCATGTTTTTGACTCATTTGATTCACTATCCCTTCAGTAATAATTGTCCTAATCTATACTTCCCTGCCATGTCTGATATTGTTTCTTAATGTGAGCTAACATGGCTATATTATAACATTAGGATGTATGCTTAGCATAATTTTTGACCATGTTTCAACTTGTTTGGTATCATGCACCTGTGTATGATAATCTAATCCTGCAAACTTGTTTCTCCCTTAACTCTCTCAATATGTGGCTGCCTATATGTTATTTGGCTAAGTATTGGACCTGCTTCTAAGTCTCGTTGAACCTGCTTCTAAGTCTCGTTGAACCTGCTTCTAAGTCTTGTGACCTATTTTATTAGCTACTGTTAACTGTGCTATGTCTTCTTTAAGTTATAAGTGTATTTCCTCAACTTCTGCCCCCTTAACCATTGTCCACTCTCCCTCATTTGTTACTTATGTTATTTTGAACCTCTCATTCTTAGACGGCTGAAAGTCAGGGCTACCAAGGCTTTTACTACTGACCTCCCTAGTGTGAGCACCACTCGGGGTTCATTTGAGACCCTTGTAAACTTTGACACACTAGGATTTGGGTCTTTAGTCACTCCCTGAAACTTGAACTACCCCACTCAACCCTTTCTTCCTATTATTTGTCGAATATCTAAGTTGGTTGGTTTAAGTGATTCAACGTTTGGAAATATGGTTATATGAATTGGCTTTGGGTCTTCTATGGATCCTCGGTTGTGTTGATGAATATATCTCTTTGTTGGAAGTCTGGATATGCTGCATGAGAATTGTAGAAGGCCCAGACAGTGCTGGGTATTTCTTTTGGGCCTGCTGTGGGCCTATTGTCATTATTTGTATAATATTTGTAATCTTATTCATTATTGGGCATGTAATAACTTTGTAATAAAAAATTGGGGTGTTAGTAAAAAAAATGGGGAATGGGTAGATTCTTAATATTTGCATACAAATGGGTAGATAATATGCCTATAGAACTCAGTGATTTAATTGCTATATATTCTATTAAATCACTATGTGCACTCTAGAAATCATGCCATTAGGGGAAGCACACACACACACACACTGTCTGCTAGAAAACATGAATTCAAAATGCTGCAATTATGCTTACTGCTACGTGCTACTAGAAAATCTGCCTATAGGCATAAATATCACTGATTTTTCTTTCAATTCGCATCATTCATTGGAAATCATGCCTATAGGATTTCGATTATTTTGTTTGCCACTGTTCACCTAGAAAATATGTCTATAAGATTAACGTATGACAATAAAATCGGTTCCAAGTTCTAATCGTTAGAGATCCTGCCTATAGGGTATAATTACTCGCCCTAATTTGTTAATGTTGAACTGCTCAAACACTGTTTATTGTTTTATGTATGCTATTGTTAGAGATCATGAATAATTCTGGGACTTTTCTCCAATAGATTTTACTATCCTTTACTACGTAGACCACCTAGTAGCAACTATAGGTTTAGTAACTTGAAACTTGCGATCTCAATAATCAGTTTGTAACAACTGTATAATGTTGCCTAAGAACAGCACCTTGCATCTGAAATTGCCTGCATGTTTTAATTCAAAGTCACCTAGAAATCATATCTATAGGGCCTAAGGTTCTTAATTTTGATACTTCCTAACCTAAATATTTGTTTGCGTGCATTTGTTGTCTAAGTCTGGAGGTTAACATGAGCCCTTAACTGCCCTTACATGAAGTCTTACATGTTTTGTTTGTCGCCTAGTTTTTTTTTCATTTTGAGCAGCCTGGGTAAGGTCTAGAACCACCTAAATAGAGGTCCAAAACCTCCTGGACCATAGGTATGGGACGGGTAGTGCATGCATAGGGCACAACTTAGAATTGAATTAGAGCGCTTTTAGGTAAACAACTTNGAATTAGAATAGTTGTATCTCTATATTCGCATTAAGATTTTGTAATAAAATTCTTTGACCTTTATATTCTCTTTGCTTATTTGATCACTTAGCCTAATCCACATAATTTTATATTCGGTCGGGACCCACAGTTGTGGACCTCGAAGAGTGCCTAGCACCTTCTCTTTGAGGTAATTTGAGCCCTTACCCGATCTTTGGTGGCGTTGACTAGTCAAACAGAGTTATCTGCACAATAGGTGCCCTAACGCACCTCAAAAATCATTAGGTGGCAACAGCCGCAGACAAAATTCGGCGGTCCGGACTTTTCTCTTTTTGGTTGGTTTTAGTCCTTGTCCAAAAATATTCCTTCTTGAGTTGATTTTCATCGCTTTGGCTCATATTCCAATACTCCTGCAAGAAAGCACCTTTTATCAGTTATTGGGGATACCTTTAAGCATATTTAAGCTAAAACGAAAGTAAAATGGTGCAAATAAAGTCGAAATATCTACTTATCAATCCACTTCTCATATAAATCCCGTGGGACATCAGGAAAAGCAGAAGCATGAGAGGAGGACGACTGAGCCAATAACTGTGATTTCTCGGCCTCAAGAACAACGACTTGGTCGCCAAGGCTAGAAACCTCTTTTTCTAGATCCTCTGTCCGTGTATCAAGCTGAGCTTCTCTAAGTTTAGCTGTCTCCAAATTGTTTGCCCGCTCGGACCGAAGAACACAGATCGCAGTCTCCAATGCCTCTACTTTTGTTGAAGTCGTCAACCTATCCCACTCGGCCTTCTCCAAGTCAGCTATCCTCTCAACAACCTCCGCCATTTTCTTGGAGACCTCGCCACCCAAAGCCTTCGCCCTTACCGAACATTGTTCGAGCTCGGCCCACAGAGAAAGCACTTGAGCCTGAAGGTCTGCGCATTGAGCCTCCACTCCCCTTCTCACCTCGAGCTCCTCTTCTTTGTCCCTGAGGGCCCCTTCAAGGACGTTGCATTTGCTGATGACTCTCATTAGCTCATCGTCTTTATGATTCAGCTCGTCCCCAATATCTTGGAAGTTGCCGCTCTCGCCGAACCGCCTACAGATCTCGTGATGCTTGTTGTGGTATTGACGACACTTCTTCTCCATCCTCTTGAAAAGGGTTTTACGCCTCTCCTCTTGGCAATCACTCTCAATCTCCAAGATAATGGTCTAAAAAAAAGAAGATAAGAAAAAGAGGAAGAAAATTAATCTACCAAAAATAGTGTTAAGATACGGAAGCTAAAAAGGTCGGAAAACTTACTCTAAGGGAAAGGCTGGCTATGTCCGATGACAGGGTAGAACCGTCCAATAACTTGAGGGACTTGCCCTCCACATCGGAGCAAAGAGGACCTAAGGAAAGGACCACATCTTTTGTATTCACCAACAGGTCGCGATCCATAGGCACCACGATGGTACGAGTGGACCCTTCCAACCTCACTTCCACCCGAGTGAACCACTCACTCAGCATCCGGCCCTCATCGGGGTCAATGTTAGAGTCGGTTTCATAGTCGTCCTCAGCAATACCTTTTCCTCTCTCCTCGGGCGATGAGGGAACATCAACCTGTCTCGAGGATGATGTCTCATTTCTCAGTATGGTGTCGACAACCTCCACATATGGCCCACTAACTTCAACCTCAACTTCAGGAAAAGGTGCACCTTCCACGCCCCCGTTGACAACGGAATGTTGGATGACGGATTCGCGTCACTTTTAGGCGCAACAATGGTCAGCTCATAGTCATCCCTTGTAAAGTCCATTGCTCGAACTGTCCCGTTGCCAACATCCACAAACCTCCATTTATGTGGATTCAAGTCTTTCCTGCTCAGCGATGACTCGTCTACTAATGCAGCATAGGAAAGCTGAAGTCCCAGATGTTGAGGTCGTTGATGGTTGAGTTGATCTCGCCAAAATCGGAGGTCTAATAGGGGCAGATGACCGGGCAGGATTGGTCGCGGTTGCAGCTAGGACATATTTTGTTGTAGAGGTCGCTTGGCGGAACGCAAGAGTAGGAGTGTAACGACCCGACCGGTCGTTGTGAGAGTTTAGCCCATTTCCCCCATTTCGGCTTCACTGCTTGTGTGGTTCATCTCTTTTGTGTGGCGTTGGGTTGGTTGACTCGAGTTCAGAGTGGTCGTGGTGAGAATTAAGGCACTTAGCCTCTAAAATAAGCTCAATAGTTGGAAAAGTCAACTGGGAGTTGACTTATAGGTAAACGACCTCGGAATGTGGACTTTATGGCTCAGATAGCTTCGTTAGGTGATTTGGGACTTAGGAGTGTGTTCGGAATGTATTTTTGAGGTCCGGTGTAGAATTAGGCTTGAATTGGCGAAAGTTAGTTTTTGGTGATTTCTAGACGGAAGTGGAAAATAGGCTATCGGGGTCGAAATGGAATTATGGAAGTTGGAGCAGGTTCGTAGCGTCATTCTGGATGTGTGTGCAAATTTTCATATCATTCGGACGAGGTTTGGTTAGTTTCGGTATCGTTGGTGAATTTATGAAGTTTGAATATCTTTAGGCTTGAATCATGGGTGTATATTTCGATTGCAGGTGCGGATTCTTTGCATTTTAGTGATTTTTGCAGGTGCGCACCAGGGACCGCAGGTGCGAGAAAATGATCGCAGGTGCGGTCATCGCTGGGCAAAACCTATAAAAAGAATCCTTAGCGAATTTTGGCCATTCTTTCACCATTGTTATTCTGGTTTGAAGCTTTTGAAGGGTTTTTGAAGAGGGAAATCGATAGTTCTTCATTGAGGTAAGGATTTTGGATTTAAAACTCATTTATATGTGATTAAAGGGGTGAAAATTTGGGGAAAAACAGTGCTAAAATAGGTAATTAGGGCTTGTGGTTTAGAGACCTTAAAAGGGGAATTTGAGAGGTCATTTGGACTCCGATTTCAGTGTTCTTGTTATGTATAGACTCGTGGGAGGATGAGGATTTTTATGGGGAAAATATCATCGAGTTACGAGACGTGGGCCCGGGGGTTCGGGTTCGACCAATTTCGGGATTTTTGAGTATTTTTGATAAATTTCGATTAGGTTTCATTTCTTGGCATGTTATAATGATGTACATATGATTTTTGGTAGATTTGGAGCACTCAGAGGCCAAATTTAAAGGCAAAGGTACTGGGAAATAGTATTTTAGCCGGTTTTGAGGTAAGTAACGTTTCCAAACATGGTTCTGAGGGTTCGAAACCCCGAACTACTTGTTATGTGATTAGAATTGGTGACACACATGCCAAGCGACGGGCGTGCGGGCATGCACTGTGAGACTTGTGACCTGGTTCATCCCACGGCACCACTTAATGATTATTCCCTGATGATATTTGTGCTCCTATTAATGTGGTAATTGAGAACATGTTAGAAATTATGTTAAGTATAAATTCTAGGCTTTACGCCGAAAATGCTGAGACCCGAGTGGTCGTATATTACTGTCTCATTTTGTGATTAATTGATTTCATATACTCAATCCTGTTATAGCATATCATTTCACACTGCAGTCTCAGTATTGTTAATTATATGCATACTTATCATTGTTTCGGGCTGATGTATGCATCTGTGATCCATGTGAGTGAAACTAGAGAGTAATGAATGAGTGAGGCCGAGAGCCTGTTATTGAGACGTTTATGAGATCGGACTGCACACCGCAGCGATACTAAATCATGCCTTTGTTGGTTTGATATAGCGCTTGGGCCACTAGGGCCCCTCTGGAGTCTTTACACCCCAAGTGAGCGCAATTGATGTTAAGGGATGGATTTTCCCTGGGCATGGGTCGTGTCCGAAGTGGATGTTATGTGAAGGATGGATGGTCCCTGGTCATGGATCTTGTCCGAGTGTTGTATTCCGGAGATGGACTTTCTCCGCGGGGATGGATTGTCCTTTTTCCTCAGTACGGAGTGACTACGGTTACCGATGATTATGTACATTTCGGGATGGACTTTTCCCTAGGCCTGAGAGCCATATATGGTACTTAGTGGACTGATGTGTGAGGGTTGTGAGCACTATATGCATATCCAAACTTTCATACATATATTTTTATGGTGGCATGTAGAGTATACTGGCATACTTGGCATATTTACTCATTCTGATAAACTGTTAGCATGTCTAATTTTTGTATACTGTTTCTTGTAAATTCTAAGGTTTTTTTCATCACTACCTCTCAGCCCATAGTTTGGGTTCGTTACTCTGAGTTGGTGTACTCATGTTACCTCCTGCACCTTGTGTGCAGATCCAGGTACACCGGGACCCGGTAGTGGATATTGAGCAGCTGTCAGAGTTTCATTGGAGTTGTGGTCACTCAGGTTATCGTGGTGGCTCAGTTGGTCATGATCCTCACAGTTCGCATCAGGTTCACCCATCTTTCAGTGCCCTGCCAGCTCAGAGTTCATCTTGGACACCATCGGTTCAGAGTTCATCTATGCCTAGTTCTTCTAGTGGTTATCCCGGTGCTAGGGGTTCCCTTCAGTCCCCAATGTCATTCTCCGAGAGAGGTTGCTTTGGGTGTGGAGATATGGGCCATATTAAGAGGTTTTGTGCATGTCTTCCTAGAGGTACTTATCAGCAGAGAAGTCAGCCCGCGGTTTCAGTCTCAGTAGTTGCACCGCCCGCCCAGACAGCTAGAGGTGGGGGTCAGGCAGGTAGGGGTTGCCCTAGAGGGTGACGTCGATCTGGTGGTGATCAGGCATAATTTTATGCATTTTCAGCTAGACCGGATGAGATGGCTTCTGATGCCGTGATCCCAGGTATTGTCTCAGTCTGTCACGAGAAGATTCAGTTTTTTATTTGATTCCAGTTTTTCATATTCACATGTTCATCATATTTTAGCCCATTCTCTGGATACGCCCCGTGAATCTTTTGTTACATCTATTCATGTACCCGCCCTTGTGGGTGATGTTGTTGTTACGGACTGCATGTGTCGGTCGTGTGTGGTACCTATTGGGGATCTGGAGACTCAGGTGGATGTGCCATTTCTGAGTATGGTTGATTTTCACGTAGTTTGATCCGATAGATGATGATACTTTTGGGTATGACTTAATGTAGGTGTTTTGCACCGAATCAGATTGTTTGACATAGTAGAGCTATTGTGAGGGCGTCTGTTGTGATTTGAGCTTATCATTAGGAGTGTTAGAGATAGGTGATATACCATGTGACTTCGTCTTGAGTTATGACTCTGGTTGGGTACAGCATGTTCAGGTATATACGGTGTGTGGAGGCGTGATTCTAATCTTGTAGATGCGTTCTGACGTGGAATTTGGGTTCTAAGGCGTAGGGATTAGATTGGATATAGTGGCATTCAAATGTGTTGTGTTATTAGATCGATGCGGGGTAGGGTGACATGGGGTCACCCCCGAGTATGTGCATGGTAGGCTACGCGATAGTTTGATGGTGTTGGAGAACAACTCTTGGCACGTTCAAGGACGAACATTTGTTTAAGAGGGGGAGAATGTAACGACCCGGCCGGTCGTTTCGAGACTTTAGCCCGTTTCCCCCATTTCGGCTTCATTGCTTGTGTGGTACATCTCTTTTGTGTAGAGTTGGGTTGGTTGACTCGGGTTCAGATTGGTCGCGGTGAGAATTAAGGCACTTAGCCTCTAAAATGAGCTCAATAGTTGGAAAAGTCAACCGGGAGTTGACTTATAGGTAAACAACCTCGAAATGCAGATTTTATGGCTCGGGTATCTTTGTTAGGTGATTTGTGACTTAGGAGTGTGTTTGGAATGTAGTTTTGAGGTCCGGTGTAGAATTAGACTTGAATTGGCGAAAATTAGTTTTTGGAGATTTTCGATCGGCAGTGGAAAATAGGCTATCGGGATCGGAATGGAATTTCGGAAGTTGGAACAGGTTCTTAGCGTCATTCTGGATGTGTGTGCATATTTTCATATCATTCGGACGAGGTTTGGTTAGTTTTGGCATCGTTGGTGAATTTCGGAAGTTTGAATATCTTTAGGCTTGAATCATGGATTGATTTGGTATTTCGATTGCAGGTGCGGATTCTTTGCATTTTAGTGATTTTCACAGGTGCGCACCTGGGACCGTAGGCGCGAGTTTGCAAGTGCGAGAAAAGGACCGCAGGTGTGGTCATCGCTGGGCAAAACCTATAAAAAGAACCCTTAGCGAATTTTGGCCATTCTTTCACCATTGTTATTCGGGTTTGAAGCTTTTGAAGGGTTTTTGAAGAGAAAATTGATAGTTCTTCATTGAGGTAAGGATTTTGGACTTACAACTCGTTTATATGTGATTAAAGGACGGTAGTGGTGAAAATTTTCGGAAAAACAGTGCTAAAATAGGTAATTAGGGCTTGTGGTTTAGAGACCTTAAAAGGGGAATTTGAGGGGTCATTTGTCTCCGATTTCAGTGTTCTTGGTATGCATAGACTCGTGGGACAATGAGGATTTTTATGGTGTAAATTTCATTGAGTTTTGAAACGTAGGCCCGGGGGGTCGGGTTCGACCAATTTCGGGATTTTTGAGTATGCTTGATAAATTTCGATTAGGTTTCGTTCCTTGGCATGTTATAATGATGTACATCTGATTTTTGGTAGATTTGGAGCACTAGGAGGCCTAATTTAGGGGAAAATGCACTGCGGAATAGTATTTTAGCCGGTTTTGAGGTAAGTAACGTTTCCAAACTTGGTTCTGAGGGTTCGAAACCCCGAACTACTTGTTATGTGATTAGAATTGGTGACGCACATGCCAAGTGACGGGTGTGCAGGCGTGCACTGTGAGACTTGTGACCTGGTTCATCCCATGGCGCCGCTTAGTGATTATCCCTAGATTATATATGTGCTCTTATTAATGTGGTAATTGAGAACATGTTAGAAATCATGCTAAGTATAAATGCTAGGCTTTAAGCCGAAAATGTTGAGACCCGAGTGGTCGTATATTACTGTCTCATTTTGTGATTAATTGATTTCATATACTCAGTCCTATTATAGCATATCATTTCATACCTTAGTCTCAGTATTGTTAATTATATGCATACTTATCATTGTTTCGGGCTGATGGATGCATCTGTGATCCATGTGAGTGAGACTGGAGAATAATGACTGAGTGAGGCCGAGAGCCTGTTATTGAGACAGTTATGAGAACGGATTGCACACCGCAGTTAACTAAATCATGCCTTCGTAGGTTTGATATGGCGCTTGGGACACTAGGGCCCCTCCGGAGTCTTTACACCCCCAGTGAGCGCAATTGGTGTTGAGGGATGGATTTTCCCTGGGCATGGATCGTGTCCGAAGTGGATGTTATATGAGGGATGAATCGTCCCTGGGCATGGATCTTGTCGGAGTGTTGTATTCCGGAGTTGGACTTTCTCCGTGGGGCTGGATTGGCCTTTTTCCTCAGTACGGAGTGACTACAGTCAACCATGATTATGTACATTCCAGGATGGAATTTTCCCTGGGCATGAGAGCCATATACGGTACTGAGTGGACTGCTGTGTGAGGGTTGTGAGCACTATGTGAATATCCACAGTGGTTTCATACATATTTTTTTATGGTGGCATGTAGAGTATACTGGCATACTTGGCATATTTACTCATTCTGATAACTGTTAGCATGTCTAATTTATGTATACTGTTTATTGTAAATTCTGAGGTTTTGTCTGTCACTACCTCTGAGCCCATAGTTTGGATTCGTTACTTCTAAGTTGGTGTCCTCACGTTACCCCCTACACCTTGTGTGCAGATCCAGGTACACCGGGACCCGGTAGTGGATATTGAGCAGCTGGCAGAGTTTCATTGGAGTTGTCGAGGTAGCAGTTGGCGATCGCGACCTCGTCTTCTCTTTCTTATTCCACCTGTTGCTCATATTTTGAGACTATGTTGTCTATTTCTTCATTTTTTTTTTTTATGATTTAGTAGCTCATGACTGAGTGACACCAGATCCGGGGTTGGAGATGTTAATTTTTTTTTTCAAATATTGTTTTTAAACTTCAGACTCTTAGTAGTATCAAAAATTTTGTTTAAAATTGTATTTTTACTAGAAATTGAATTTAGCTTAGATAAAAGGGGCGGCTTGCCTGGTTCCATGACAGGCGCCATCACGACTCCGAAATCGGGTCGTGACAAGGAGCCTTCGATCTCTTCGGTTCTCCCCGTGCTAACAACAAAAGAGAGGAAAAAGGTCGAGAGCAACCCCCACAACGATAAAAAGAGACTTGTCAGATAGACTCAACAACGAAGACATAAGATAAAACAAACTTACCGAGAAGCTCGGGCCCAAACTTATTGCGGAAGGCTGACCATTCACGAATCCCCACTGTATGAGGAAGGACCTAGCTAACACACTTGTAAATATCTTCGACCAAAGGAGGGGATTCAGCCTCAACTGCATAAAAGGAAAAACAAGATAGTCTATAAAACTGAAGTTGACCAACACGGAGTGCAATGGAAGAAAAGGGAAAGGTGCTTACGAGCATAGTTCCAAAGCTCAAGAAACCTGCTTGCATTTGCTACTACGTCCCCAGTTTTGACGTAGAAGTAATTGAGCCAAAATAGGCGGTTGCCCTTGTCGTCCATTTTTACCACAAGACATTTTTTGCCTCAGTGGCGAAGATGTAACATCGCCCCCCTGTAAAAACTGGGGGCGAAGAGATGCATCAAGTGACGGATGGTCACCTCGACCCCAGCCAACTCCACGAACTTCGAAATAATGCGAACGAGCTTGTAAATATATGGGGAAAGTTAAGCTGGGCACACCCGGTAATAGTGGCAAAACTCTAAAGCCAGGGGAAGGATAGGGAAAGAATAACATACATAGAAGGGGTATGCATAGAAGCCGCAGTACCCAGGGCAATGTATTTGTGCCATGTTGTGCCCCGCAGGGGTGAGGTCTATGTGGGCAGGAATTTGAATTTAGCCCTAAACTCAGTGAGGGCCGCCTCTTTCATCAACGGCTCCGAGATTTCGGGGTCATTCTCGGGCAACTTCGAGAAGTCAGACCTAGTCTTCTCCTTACGGGGAATTATTTCCTCCACCGTAGGAAAGCTGTCATCTTCAGCAACCATGGCCATCCCATCGTCGTGGGGAGGTATGCGCACTACCAAGGAGACACGATCAAGTGCTCCTCTTGAACTAGAATACATGTTAACCATTTTGGGTCGAGAGTAGAGAAGGTGCAAACTCGGTAGGGTTCAGAATATTAGGAACCACCAAAAGCAGGGAAAGCAAGAATAGGTGAATCGAGAAAATAGGAATTCTGAATGTGGGAGGATAAAGAGGGTATGGAGATCTGGATTCTTAAAATGCAAAGAGTGAACCAAAGGGGCATGTATCTCTATTTATAAGAGTTCCGACACCAATGTTGAAAAAGCAAACCATCGTTAACTAGTTCAAGAATCGAAATGGCAGAGGTGCAGGAAACGATACGGGGCATCGGGAAAACACGTAATAATAATGCATGATGTCATGGCGTCATTCTGAATCGATGTAACCATAAGTTACGGCCTGCAAAGGGCCACGTTGCCACCTCGTCATGAACGTTACTATTCGACCCGCTCGCCTAAATCTCTCAACTACGACTAAGTAATATCCGCTCATCAAGGTTGTCCAGGAGACGACCTCGATAAGCTGAGGGACTAACTGTATAGGTCAAAATCATCCCAAGGATAATTGACACGAAGTGTCATTGCAGAAAGTGATTTGGCCAAGGTCGACTAGTAACCAGTGGAACTCACAGCCGAGCAGTCAACCATGGTCGAGGTCAAGTACCAAAAGGGGCAGTAAAGGCTAGTTTAGCAATGGGATCTTTCAGAGAATATTTCGTTTAATATTCTCTATACTTGTACTTTTAGGGTTAATTGGGGTATGTCTTTATAAATAGAAAGAGAGATAAGGTGAAAGGCATGTAATATTCTCTGATAAGAACATTCTCGATAAAGCAAGCTTTCTCCCTAGATAAATACAAAATACTACATTTCTAAAGAGATTCGATTATTGATTATTCTACATTTTTTCCATTTGATTCGAGAGAGGTCCCAAAATTCTTGTATTTGACTATCATTCATCATTGTCAGAAGGAGTAATCATCCACCTCATTCAATATTGGGTGAATCATTTTTCTTATCTACCTTAGTGACATTTATTATTATTTATTGCTTGATATTCCCCTTTCATTATTGATCTTAAAACATTAAATGCACCTTGCATTTAACTTTCTTTCAACGCTGCTCCACATTATTCAGATAAATCAATTATAGATTTTAAGTTATTATCATTAACTAGGTTTAACTCCTCATTACGTAAAATTAATTAGTTTAACCAAAAATTTATATTTTTGGTCAAACATATACACGAAGTACTCTTTTTTGGGCTCTATCATATGCTTTTTCTAAGTGAAATGCGTATCCCAATCTTTTTTTTTACAGTTGATGAACTAGGGTGTATGTCAATAATTTTGGAGAAAAAGGAATTGTGAGGTAATTGATGATGTGTCCTTTTAGATTTTTCCTTTAATAACAATGTTGTCTAGTTTGGACACAACCCAACAATTATAGAGTACCAATTATCTCCTATCCATACAAGTTTAACTCTGGGCACTAAAATTTTGATAGATAGAAAATATTATCAATATTTCTTTTTGTTTTTGTTAGCATTTAAACCTTATCATTACCACAATAATTTATGTAAAAAATTAGGATGAATATTCAAATACACACCTATAATCGCACGAGATTGAGTTGTCGATCCGCCAACTCATGAAAATTCATTGACACCTGAACAAGTTGAAAATTATAAATTTTAAACGCATATGGCTTGTATGTCTCTCAATCTTGCATTCTTGCTAGCTAGTGTGGATACATATCAATATCCGCGTGGGGCTGTTTTTTCTTTAACCAGAGGTCTCGGGTTCGAATCATGAGTATGAAAAAATTCTTGATAGGGAGACCAATGCAGGTACCGGACACCAGGCGGAAACCAAAAAAAGAAAATCAATATCGCATAGATAAGAAATGCCACGTCACTATAGTTTCACAGACATCCCTCCAAATTTTTTCTATATCACTAACTTTCCTTATAGGTTGAAATAGTATGGTCACATGACATAAGTAAATTCTATTGAAACAAAACAGTACATTCAGTAATAGATAAACGGAGCAAGTCCAAGAAAATCCCAATATGTAATTGTACATTCCTTCACATTTTTGGACTAAAACCTAAATTTACTACTCCTTTCGTANAACTTTGACAAAATTTGGGGCAAAACATGTTCAGGATCTTCCCTCAGTCTTTTTATAATTATAGAGAAACTTTGTTCTTTGTATTCTTCCCTAATGCAGCTGCGACTCATCACATCACCCAAAAAATTGTCAACAATATTAATGATCTGATGTTGTTGTGTTGAGCCTCTCAAGTTTTCCATTAAAGCCTTTGCAGATTGTAAGGTTGTTCTCACATGGGACAAGTGAATGTCAACTTCAGACATCTCATCTTCCATACACATATTGTAATCAATGAACGTGTTTAACTTCTTCATATCAGCAACAACAAGACTGTTCTTTCGTGATTGCCGAGGTTTCACCGAAGGTAACGTTTCTTGCAATTCTAGAGGCAAGAACGTACGATAACCAGTTAGCAAATCTTCATGCGATTGAAATAGGGTTTCCAACTCTGACACGAGAGAAGAAACATCCAATTTTTTAGTTGCATAACCACTCATGACTCGGAGGTAGTGACTATAAATATTTGGGTGTGATTTCACACGTCGAATGAATGAGTTGGCGGCGGACTCAAGACCAGGAACTACCATTGTTTCTTCTTTGGTTAATATGATGTTTTAAGTTTGATTGCACATTGCAGTGAATGGTTGCTATTTATAAATATGGAAGTCTAATTTGATTGTGAATGGGAAAATTGATAGTTCTAGTCCTAAAGGAACTAGCTAGGATAAAAAATAGTAATCCTACTTTAAGTTGGAAGGTTTATATTTCTAGTCCTAATTCTATTTCACGTGGGAAGGATTTGCAAATGTTTCTGGATGTCCCTTCTCAAACTTGTGATTTCAGTCTGTACAGAAAAGGACTAATGTAAACAATTAACGTCAAGATCTATTAGGCTATTAGTTTTTATTTGAAATTATTCTTTTGTCCATTCACTTAAGACTTGTCTTAAAGCCCGTTTGGCAATGAAAGTTTTTTCATCTTTTTCACTTTTTTCCGAATTCAGTGTTTGTCATAAAATTTTCAATTTTTACTTAAAAGATAAATTTTGAAATTTTTCGAAAATTTGAAAAACTCCATATATAAGGCAAAATCTATTTTGTATCTCCATATATTATATTTTGTATCCCCCTGTCACAACCTAAAAACATAACTCAGTGGTCAAAGGGATTCAAAACCTTTATAAGGTTTGGTTCAATTTCCTCATTGGCCACAATTTCTTTTAATCTTAACTTTTTCGACCCCCTTAGCGGAAATCCTGACTTTGCCACTGCTACGAGGTTACTTACCTTTATTAAAGATTACCAAGCAATACTGACTAAATAGAATTACATATAATTACCTATTAAAATACATGAGTATGTAAATATTTTTGCACATGACTGGTTATTCCTGCTAGTTTTAAAGTTTGCCAATTACTACCTTGTTGGTTGTACAAACACTACATGCACATGTATTTCTAGAGCTTTAAAAAGATAAAGAAACTTCTAAGATGACATGAAAAGAAAATCTTTACAGGATAAAGCTCACACAAAAGAAGAACTTGACAAAAGGCTACATTACCCTTACAACTTCATTTACATAGAAAAGCTAAATTTGCCGCCCGGTGCACTAAGCTCCCGCTATGCGCGGGGTCCAAGAAAAGGCCAAACCACAAAGGTTAAAACCTTACCCTGCATTTCTGCAAGAGGCTTCATAAAAAATACTAGCTGCTGACAGGCCACATTATACCAGATTACAAAGGGAGAAAGAAGAAAACAAAACGTTTTAGAGCAGAAATCGTTGAGCAATTTGCTTACTCCGACAACAAACAATTTCTTCCCTCTGCTACATTCTTCCAGCTACAATTACAAATCTTTTGATGAATGTATCTCACGCATACCTGCAATAGTTGCATTTTGCATTAGTTTGATTACTTAGCACCCAATATTTTAGAGAGCTCCTTTACTAAAGGCTTCTCTTTAATGTCTTCTCCCTTCTCTAAACGCCATTTCTTCGACTTTTCTTCAGCCTGTAAATGAAGGTTAAATTCCATTAGATAGAAACAAAAGCAAATATCGTACAATAGTTGAACGTTTATGCCCAACTTGCTTGATTTGACTTACCCAAATCCTTAAAGGACTCAGCTTCTCTTTGAATGTTTCCAATCTTGGCTGAACAATGTCCTTCCCTTTTGTCCGAATATCATCAGACTGTTCACCATCACAATCACCCACATATTATATAACCACAAACATACGATGGATCAACTAAGCAACACATTCGATCTAACTAAAAGCAACATCACCAGAACTGTCTAAACCAAAAATCAAATAAACGAATTCCTCAACTAAGCTCGACTAGAGCAGAAATGTGGTCGTCGAAATTTCTCTACCTCAGACAGGTTACCATTTGGTTTTTACGTTCAGATATAGCTGCAAAATCTAGTTTGATGAGATCAAAAGTCACCAGGCACCAGATTTGCAAATTCAACGACTTAAAAATAAATATTTTCATATTTGCACATGTGACATCATAATCACGATATGAGAGGATCAAAGCTGTTTAAAACACTCAGCTTTAGCCTAAGAGATCAATCAGAAAGTGTTTCCTTAGAAAAGAAAAGCAGTGGATTGATGGTTACTCCCATATGTAACCAACTTACAACATTGCGCTATGCCAGAATGTTCAGCAGAAACTAAGTTTGCAATATGGATTCACACTTCAATGAGAATGTCCACAAGGAAGTCAAAAGAGAAAGAAAGATTTGCTTACATTGTGCAACTCTAGCTTGGACACTGCCAAGCTAAACGTCAAGGCGGAACCACCAAAGACAAGAGCAGTGGCAACAGCAAATGCCTTTGCAACTACATTGAAGAGAACTTTAAACAATAAGGATCCAAAAAGAATAATACCTAAACAAATCATGTTTGAGTGGTTCTCTAGCTATACCTTGTTGTATGTAAATGGATGTAAATTTGCTCAGATATAGTACTGTTTGGAAACTTCCACATCAAAAATTAAAAAATGCAGTTGGTATGCTTTAAAATGACTATTCCTCAGCGTATAGAACATAAAGCTTATTACGCGTGTGGCATATTGCTTGGGAAAATGTTTTTGAAGAGCACTTGTTTAATTTTGGGAAAACGTTGTGTGGTTTGGAAAACATTGATGACCAAATGGACTCTTTAACTTTGTTAGAGCAAACATGTAAAGATTTTGTCTTACTTTGAGACATCCCCATAGCTGCAGCTTTGAGTTTTTCAGGATTAAGAGGTGTGTATTTATCGCGCCGCAAATCATTTGCCGTTGAGGCTTGTACGGAGTTTTCTGCACTTGGCAGCTGCCACCTGGAGAAGATATTACCAATGTGATTGTCAAAAGAAGATACAGGATCAAGAAGATGTAAAAGTTTTACGTAATATCCACACTAACTGTTTAAAACTGAAGCAGTTAAAAGCACATTTTCATATTAGTTACAATATGATATACGACTGAGGCGTTGTTGTTGTTGTAGTACCAGCATGTTATACGACAGTTACTGAGACATCAGCAATAAAATACAATGTCCTCACTAAAGAGATTTTTCAGAACTTTCTTCATGAAAAAGAGAACAACTAAAAACAGAGAAGACTGGTTGATATTGAATATAACAGATTCACACAGCAAATATAACTACAATACACACTTCTGTATAACAGAGTAGCCAAGCAGATTAATAATCTACAACACAACAAATGACTAAGTGAATATTTCATTACCACAATCAAAAGGAAAAACATTTTTTTAAGATAGTAAGAGATTGCTCTTGTGACTCCGGATGAACCTGTATCATGGAGCAGAGGTTTTTCATAGAAATCTATACAGTACTCTTGAAAACTAAAAAGTACAAATACAGAAGCAGTAAAATCAGCAAAAGTTTTGCTGCCATACTTGGTCAGACAAGAAAAGGTAAGCAAATCTATAAGTTTCAAATGCGCAACTTATACATCTACCAACCGATTACCTCCTGTTACTCCAACATTTTGAATTAATGAACGTACCAAAAAAACACTTCACTCGTCTGAATTAGATCAATGAGAAAACCCCACAAAAAAACCTTCCTATTGAAACACTTCAGCCAGCTAAAATAGTACCATACTGACACTTTATTGTCCAAATCATTTGTACATTCTCTTAACACATTTCCAGTACCCAAATTCCAACTCATTTCACAAAATACAGTAAATTCCAAACCCATTCTAAACAGGGGCGAAGGTACATAGCCCTAAGGGTTGTCAACTCATCGAAAAATTACACTGTATGTATAGGTAAAATATTAAATTTTAACGGTATATAGCATATATTGAACACCCTTTGTTGGGGATTTTTTTACTTATTTCAAGTTTGAACACCCTATATGAAATTTTTAGCTTCGCCACTGATTCTAAAAACTGCCCATATTACAGTTCCCTTTTTTCCCTGCAGCTAACTAAATTTTTTATTCTTAGGTGTATCAAAAGTAAAACCCAACATCCAGAATTTCAATTTCTAAACAAATTTTCTAAAAGAAGAAAATGTAACTATGTAAGTATGGGAAAAATAAACACAGTATTCCATCATTATTTTCCACTCCAAAGCTATCCAAAGAACATGAAAAGCTTAAAAAAGAAAAGGAAATAAAACTCAGTACCATTTCAGTATTCTCAAAAACTAAAACTTTCCCAAACCCAACATCCAAAAATTCAATCTTTCCAGTCACAAATTAGCTAAAACAAGAAAAGATATCAGAAAAGGGGGAAAAGGAAGAACCTTTTAGGGCCAAAGGTAACTTGAGGAAGAGAAACATAAGCTCTGAGAGGATTAAGAGCATCAGGTGATACACAAGTAGTCTTATTTGGATCAGTGGGGAGAGCCCATTTTGAAGCACCAGAGAGTGACGAATCTGCTGACGTATGAGATTGGAAAATCTTGGAAGGTAAAGAATGTCTAAGAATCTCAGGAAGTACATCAGGAGAAGCTTCTAATTCTTGATTTTTTACAGCAGCTATAGAATTGGAAGGCTTGATCTTTTGGGCAAGACGGGTAACGGCGTGTTTGGATTCTTCAAAGAAAAAAGCTCCTTCTTTTCCTGCTAATCTTCCTGCTAGGAAACTCATTTCTTCAGCTGTTTATGGAAGTGGGTTTTGTTATGGATTTTGATTTCCTTAATTGGTACGGGAAATTTGAATCTATGACGGTTATATATATATATCCTGTTTCTCTCTCGGACTTTGCCCCTTTTCCCCTCTATTTTATTTTATTTTATTTTAATCACAAAGAAAGCTAGCATTGATATCTTTGATTTTGTTGCACGGTATATGGGTCACGGTACGAGCTATAATGTTTATATATATAATATATAAAGATAGATATGTCCGAAAATATAGAACAGATAGAAACTACAAAAACAAATTAGAATGTTTTACTTGTGGAA
>ML360131.1:46314-61320 GCA_005239505.1 Nicotiana paniculata | reverse complement strand
TCAGCTCCCTATATGTTGAAGTTTCAGCAAAACAAAGCACAAACTTCAGCTCCAAAACAAAAATAGGCTAAAGTACAAAACACAAAACTTCAGCTCCCTATATGCTGAAGTTTCAGCAAAACAAAGCACAAACTTCAGCTCCAAAACAAAAACAGGCTGAAGTACAAAACACAAAAACTTCAGCTCCCACTTTCATAAAAATATAACAAAAAACACAAACAATACTTCAGCTCCCTAGCTAAAGAATTTATAGAAATGTTCGTTTAAAACAAACACACATGTTCAAAAATTTCAGCATATTACCAAAACAAAACAAAAACTTAAGCGCCCAAATATGCTGAAGTTCACCAAAACAAAACAAAAAACTTCAGCTCCTAAACAAAAACAAGCTGAAGTTCACCAGTTACAAAATACAAAACAGACACACACGTTCAAAAACTTCAGCATATTACCAAAACAAAACAAAAATGTAAACTCCCAAACATCAGCTACAAAACAAAAACATCAACTGCTAAAACGCTGAAGTTAACCAGTTACAAAACAAAAAAACTCAGCAAAGCACAAATTTAACACCAATAATTAAACACAAAAAAAAAAAAAAAAAATCAGCTCCTTAAAATTAAGGTATACATGACAAAAAATCACCTTAACACTAACCCCTAACAACCTATCAAACATGAATATCACAAAAAAACAAACAAAACCCTATAGAACATGACTATCACAAAAAAACAATACCCAGAAATTAAAGTGTAAAGGTACTGCAATGTACCTGTGATTATACGTAATATTGTTGGCGAACAAACAGTTGAAGCGATGAATATAAAAAAACAATGACGATCGTAAAAGCGAAGAACGTGACAGAGAGAGAAAGAGAGTATTTGCATAGTATAAGAATGGAAGTAGAGGAATGAGATTTACTTGAAGAGAAAGTAGGCTTGACTGCTCGTAAAAGGGTAAAATTATCTTTTCGAAAGACTTTTAACAAAAAAATGGGTACCGGTGCAAACATAAAAACAAAGCGGGTACAGGTTAAAGAGGGGCGCCTAAATAGGACGCCTCGTGCAATTTTTACATTTTAATGAGAGAGGTCCATTTTTAGTCTTTGGCCCAATTTTAAAGCCCAATAAAACGTAGCCCATTACCCCACCCTAATTTCCAAGACCTAGCCCAACTTCCCCCTTCTTCTTTAACCCTTATACACTAAGAGAATCCCCACTTATTCTTGACCCTTGAACCCTAAGATAAGGAACTCTCCTGCACAAAAAGAAGCCGCCACCCACTCTCCTTCTTCATCTCCACCGCCTCCGTTAGCCATTCTACTCGCCGAAATTTTTTTTTTTGGTGCCAAAATATTTGGATTTATCTTTTAGCATCTTAAAAAAATAAAGAAAAAAGAAACAGGGAAAAACCTTTGTGCCGCCACCTCCCTCTCTCTCCCTCTGCACTCCATCGCTGCCGCTGGAGGTGGTGACCGGCCTGGCGGCAACCACCCTTCACCAAACCTAAAATCTCCAGCCGCCACCCTCAACCTCTCTTCAAAATTCAGCCATCTCACACCCTTCTGCCGCCACCCCCACAACTGACCTCACTGCCGCCGGCGGCAGCCACCAAAGCGCCGGAAATCCGGCAACCACCAACTCCACCACATTCCAGCGAGCTTGAGTTTCGAGTTCGACGAGGTTTCCAACAAGATTTTCTGGTCTAGATCTTGTTCGCGGTCCTGTTCGTTTTTGAGTCTTAGAGTTATCAAACAATCAAGTTCAAACTCTTGATTTGAGGTCAGATTCTTACGTTTGCCTTTTCCTAACATTCTGTGTATTAACTTTTAAGGAAATGGAGTCATTTGTTTGATATTAGCAGTGTATTCATTTGGTTGGCACTCCTATTTCTTTCATATTCCTTTTTATTAGATTTAAAGATTATTGTTAGATTATTAGCTTATCCTTCATTAAACTTGATTAAGAGAAAAAAAGAATGATAGTTCACTAATAACTTCAAATTAGTGATTTGTTTTTGAATTTGTTGTTTAATTGATAAATGGGTCGTGGGGTCTGTTTAATTTAAAGAAAAGAAAATACATTTGGATTTCCTAAAACAAATGGTCACGGCATACAACTGAAATGTTATAGCTTTGGATAATTTCTGTTAGTTTTTATTTATTTCGCAATACCCGTTTGACCGCTAGTAGCATGTTTAGGCCGGCCACACTCGGGTAGGCAAACCTTATGTTCTTTTTTATTTATTTTATTTTTATTCGAGGTGAGAGGTCGTTCCCTTTAGTTCATATTCAAGGGAATGCGCCATAGATTTTGTATATATTTTATCAGGGGTATGTCCCGAAGTAATTGTATTTGGAGGCCGAAAGTAGAACTCGTAGAATTTTTATTTTTATTTTCATTTTTATTTTATTAGGTGGGGACGATCTTGAGCCTCTTGTGTGTTAATTTTTTTATTTTTTATTTTTTATGTTTTTTACCTCAATTTGAACATTTAAAAAAGCCAACTGGATCATGTACGCAATCGTACTAGTTACGGGAAATGCCTAACACCTCCTCCCCGAGTCAAATGAACTCCCTTACCTAGAACTCTGGTTTAGACTTAGTTTTGAAGTCCAAAGTGTTTTAAAAGGAAAAATTATTTCTAAAAACGGTGACTGACACACCGAAACAAAATGTCAGGTGGCGACTCTGAGTTAATCCTTTTGAACGCAATTCTTTGTCACTTTATAATTGAAAACCTTTTTGAACTTCACAATTTTTTTTTTTTATCATTTTAAAGAGGATTTAGTGAAGTTTGAAAAAAAGGGGTGTGACAGCTCTAGCGACTCCGCTGGGGAACTTGCAGGTTCGAGCTGATACTTGATCTTGTTGGTTTTGTAGAATATTCGGTTAAGGTTTTTTTTTACATTATTTATTTGGTTTGTTTATTTTCTATTTTTGTTGTCATTTTGTTTATCGCTTTTCCTTCTGTGTTTACTGCTTTATAAACTGTCATCATTTGCATAACCATGAGTCTTTTTTCTGCAACAAGTCTTTTGGAGTACGTTTGAGCGTACACGGTCTTTTTGTGAGTCACCCGTGTCTTTAGGGGGTGGCGTGGGAGCGTGGAGTATGCAGACAGCTAGAGCAGCCACCATCGACCACGTGCCGCCCTGAATTGCCTTGTATAGTGAACCCTCAACTTAGGCCAGCCTTTAGATCATGCTTATTTGCATCATGTCTTTTATACTTAGCAGGGCTCGGTCCCAGACGCCCGTGTCCCTTTGTAGGAGGCCTACCCAAGTTATGTCAAAACGGGCCAATGGCCCAAAAAGACATTTGATCATCGCTATATGCTACATGTTGCATTCTTTTAGGGTAAATGAGTTATTTGGCGGACCAATGAAGCAAGTAGGGCCCGGTTATTTTTTTTTCCACAACTTTTTCAAGAAAAGACAAAAAAAATGAAAATGAAAAATCCAAAAAGATTTTGCACTTTCCCATCATTTTCCAAAAAATCAAAAAAAAGGAGAAAAAGAAAATCCAAAAGAAGATTTTACATGTTTCATCATTTTTCATAAAAGACAAAAATGTGTCTTCTCCAAATCACTTTTTTTTCTCTCCCGTATCCAATCTTCCCGAACTACACGAACCTGATTCTCGTCTTTCAGGACGGGATATGTAGGCAATCCACATAGGGTCCGGTCTTCCTAGTGAGTCTTAGGTTCTTGGTTCGCGGGGTTAGCCAAATCTTGCATGTCTAGCCACGTTCAATCACATCGGCCGTTTTTGCAAAATAAGGATATTTTGCAAAAGTGGCTTGTTAAACCATGTTTTAGAGTCCCAAGTCTATCACAAGGTGTCCTGTCTGTCTAAGGTCCATTCCTATTGAATTTGCATGTTTAGCCATTTTTTGGCCACATAGGTCATTTCTGCAAAGTAGGGTCATTTTCACAAAGCAATTTTAGGGACCACGATTCCTGAGAGTTTATGGGCCTTCATGAGGTGTTTCCATGTTTTAGAGGTTGTGCTTGTTGAGTTTTTACTAATAGCCACCCTTGGCCACGTATGCCATTTTGCAAAATAGCCCAATCATGCCTTGCATGTGTCCAATAGAAGGTGTCGTGGTGTCGCATAGTGTCTTGAGGCACTGATCTATTTGGTTTTATTTTGCTCATTCAGGTGTGGATCCATGTACCAGAGCTCGAGCATGACAAATACCCCAGGATCATTGCATTTGGGAACTTGTTTGAAAAGACCTTTTATATTTTGAGTCTGTTTTCATGTTTTCTTTTACTTTCTTGTCTTGTCTAGTAGTTTTGAGTCTTTTAGGTGGTGTAGGAGTTTACCGCATCTTTTTTCATCGTACTTCCCATTTGTATTTGAAAACAAAAAAATAATTATAAATGAAAATTCCAAAAGGATTTCTGTTTTTTAGTTTATTTTGTCCATTACTTTTACAAAACTACGCTTGGTCTGATTCATGTAGAACATGATACGTAGGCAACCTACATAAGGTTCGATCAAATCGTTATTTAAAAAAAGAAAAGAAAAAGTAAAAAAATGATGAAGTTGTGGAATGTGAAAAATGAGAGGGAACTGCGGGATGCAAAAAAAGAGTGATGATCAGAAAGAAAAGAGGAGATTGAAATGAAAAAAATTGGGATGATGCCAAATGACCTTGTGACCCTTGAAGCCATTTTATGTCACGACCTGATTTCCCTCCGAACGGCATCGTGACGGTACCTAGTTTCTATGACTAGGTAATCCTAATTGCGGAAAAGATATTAAATAGATACAATAAAAATAAAGATGGAATAAAGTAAATCTACTAATGACACATCGCCACTTGGCACGTACAAAATATAACTTCCCAAAACCCGGAATGTCACAAACAGTCACAAGCTTCTAACACTACTGAAGCTCTAACAAAAACTAGGAAAGTACATAAGAACATCTCTACAAGATATAATGGAAGGAGACTTGGAGGATTCTGCGGATGCGGCAGAAATACCTTGCAGTCTCCTGGAATCAGCAGCAGCGACTAACCACGAGGCTGATAGCTCGTACCTGGATCTGCACACGAAAACATGTGCAGGAAAGGGCATGAGTACACCACATTTGGTACCCAGTAAGTGCCAAGCCTAACCCCGGTCAAGTAGTTACGAGGTCAGGTTAAGGCTCTACTAGATTTCTAAATAAGTCAGTTTAAAAAAGTACAAAGATAGGTAATGTCTATAGTAAACAGTTTAAGAAAAATAATATAAATTTACAGTAAGAAAATCCCCGGCTCAACATAATATATATCACAAAGTGGAATCTCCCGGGATAACGTCCCGTAGTTCCAAATGATAATGCAATACAGGGGAAAGCTCCCGGAATACGTTCGTAGTCCAAATTTAAATATGCAGTACATGGGGAAAGCTCCCGGAATATGTGTGTAGTCCCAATTTAAATATGCGGTACAGGGGGAAAGCTCCCGGAATACGTCCGTAGTCCCAATTTAAATATGCAGTACAGAGGGAAGCTCCGAAATACGTCCATAGTACCAATTTAAATATGCAGTACAGGGGGAAAGCTCCCGGAATACATCTGTAGTTCCAATTTAAATATGAATGCGAACGAATGCCGGATAAGGTTTATTTAAACAGTTCAGGAGAAAAGTCACAAGCAAAACACAGGATAGGACTAACTAAACATGGTGCACATAGTATCAAATAGGAATTTCAGGTAAAACAGGTAGACATGCTCCTTCCTAATCTAAACTACACAATTAACACATTAAACAGCGAAATAAGAGTGAAATGATTTATGGCATGGAAGGAAAAAATGAAATTTTAGCAACAATGGCTCGTGCACGTACTCGTCACCTCACGTACACGGCACCCATACAACAAATAGTATCAAAACAACCTAAGGGGAAGTCCCCAACACAGAGTTAGGCAAGCCACTTACCTCGAGTGCTTTACTCAACTCAAAACCACGCTCTTGCCTCGAGTACCCGACTCCGAATGGCCCAAATCTATTCAATTCAATTTCATAATGTATATATCATTGTAAGAAATCGATCTAGCTAATTAGTTCAAGGCTAATACGCGAAATTAGAAAAATTGCCCAAAAAGTCCCCCGGGACCACGTCTCAGAATCTAGTGAAAGTTACAAATTTAGAACACCTATTCACTCATGAACTCACTCGAACAAGAATCATCGAAACCGACGTCAAAATCTCATTAAATTCTCAGATTTCTATTTGGGGAACCTTCCTCCCATTTTCATGATTTTCACCCAAATTCATTGATTATATTGAAGAAATTGCTATATATTAATGATATACAAGTGAAATAAGGTTAGGAATCGTTATCTATGAGTCTTCTCTTCAAAACCCACTCAAAATCGCCTATTCCCGGGCTCCAAATCATTTTAGAAAATATGAATTTCAAACCCTCGGATTTTGGTATAAACTGCCTAGCGATCCCGCACCTGCGCCCCCTTGGACCGCACCTGCAAAAAATACATCGCAGGTGCGAAAAATACTTATGTGGGCTGGAACCGTACCTGCGGTCACTGGGCCGCATCTGCGGCTCCACATCTGCGGGACTCTTGCCGCACCTACGAGCCTGGCTGACCCAGGCCAATTCTGCATCTGCGATGGCCCCTTCCGCACCTGCGTGTCCGCACCTGCGTGTCCGCACCTGCAGCTCCCCTTCCGCAGGTGCGAAACACCAGCACCAGCAATGCTTCAGCTGGTTTTAAGTTCAAAACCCATCCCGTTGAGCATCCGAAACATCTCCGAGGTCCCGGGGACCTCAACCAAACTTACCAACCAGTCCTAATAACTTATCCAAACTTAGTCGAGCCTTCAAAACACATCACATAACATCAAAATCACCAATTATGCATGGATTCAAGCCTAAGAACTTATGAATTTTTTCCAAAATCTACAATCGATGCCGAAACACGTCAAAACTAGTCCGAATGACCTCAAATTTTACACACAGGTCATAAATGACACTACGGACTACAACCACTCTCGGAATTCCACTCCGAGCCCGATATCAAAATTTCACCTATCGGCCGAAATCGCCGAAATTCTAACTTTCGCCAATTCAAGCCTAAATCCACTACAGACCTCAAAAATACATTCCGAACATGCTCCTAACTGCGAAATCACCCAACGGAGCTAATGGAGTCGGCGGAATTCCATTCTCGATCCGTCTTCCCACAGTTCCAACTACGGTCTGATTTCTAAAGCTTAAACTCATATGTAGGGACTATGTGTCCAAAAACTCTCTGAATTTTGCAACTAATCATTCCGACAAGTCCCATAAGCAGATATAAAAGCGGGGAAAGAAGTTATTAGGGGATCGGGGCGCTAACTCTCAAAGCGACCGACCGGGTCGTTACATTCTCCCCCTCTTAAGAAATTCGTTCGTCCTCGAACGAGTATAGAGACATACCTGAAGCTATGAAAAGATGAGGGTACTGACTGCGCATATCCTGCTCGGTTTCCCAAGTCGCCTCCTCAATCGGCTGACCCCTCCACTGAAACTTGACTGATGCAATATTCTTTGACCTGACCTTTCTGACCTATCTATCCAATATAGCTAATGGCTCCTAAACATATGATAGATCCTTGTCCAACTGGACTGAACTGAAACCAAAACATGAGTCGGGTCACTGTGATACTTCCGGAGCATAGAGACGTGGAATACCGGATGAAATCCTGCTAGGTTGGGAGGCAAGGCTAGCTCATAAGCAACCTCCCCAACACGCCGCAATACCTCAAAAGGATCATTGAATATCGGACTCAGCTTAACCTTCTTCCCGAACCTCATGACGCCCTTCATAGGTGATACCCGAGGAAAAACCCGATCACCAGCCATAAATGCCAAATCATGAACCTTCCGATCCGCATAACTCTTCTGCCTGGACTGAGTCATGCGAAGTCTCTCCTGAATCACCTTCACCTTGTCCAGGGCATCATGGAACAAATCTGTACCCAACAATCGGGCCTCGCCCGGCTCAAACCATCCCACTGGGGAATGGCACCGTCTACCATACAAAGCCTCATACGGCGGCATCTGAATGCTGGACTGGTAGCTATTATTATAAGAAAACTCTGCAAGTAGCAAGTATTGGTCCCATGATCCTCAAAAATCCATCACACAGGCACGGATCCTATCCTCAAAAATCTGAATCGTGCGCTCGGACTGCCCGTTCGTCTGAGGGTGAATGGCTGTACTCAACTCTACCCTGGTGCCTAGCTCCTGTTGAACGGCTCTCCAGAACCGTGAAGTGAATTGTCTACCTATATCTGAAATGATAGATACTGGAATACCGTGGAGGCGAACAATCTCCCTGATATAAATCTCCGCCAACCTCTCGGAGGAGTATGTAGTCAACACTGGAATGAAATGGGCTGACTTGGTCAGCCGATCCACAATCACCCAAATAGCATCGGACTTTTTCAAAGTCCGAGGAAGTCCAACCACAAAGTCCATGGTGATCCGCTCCCACTTCCACTCTGGAAGCTCAATCTGCTGAAGTAACCCTCCTGGCCTCTAATGCTCATACTTGACTTGCTGACAGTTGAGACACTTGGCCACAAACTCCACTATATCCTTTTTCATCATTCTCCACCAATAGTGTTGTCTCAGATCCTGGTACATCTTCGCGGTACCCAGATGAATGGAATACCGTGAGCTATGGGCCTCATCAAGAATCAACTCCCGAAGCCCATCCACATTGGGCACACAGATCCGACCCTGCATCCTCATCACACCGTCATCTCCTATAGTCACATCCCTGGTGTCACCTCGCCGAACCCTGTCCTGATGAGCCAGAAGGTGGGGATCATCATACTGGCGCTCTCGAAAGCGGTCATAAAGAGAAGACCGAGCCACCACACAAGCTAAAACCCCGCAAGGCTTTGAAAGATTTAATCACATGAACTGACTGGATAAGGACTGAACATCCAAGGCTAAGGGCCTCTCAACTGCCGGAAGATATGCCAAACTCCCCAAACTCTCTGCCCGGCGACACAAGGCGCCGGACACCACATTGGCCTTCCCCGGGTGGTATAATATAGTGATGTCATAGTCCTTTAGTAACTCCAACCATCTTCGCTGGCGCAAATTGAACAAGTGCTGCAAACTCCGGTGATCCGTAAAAATTTCACATAGAACACCGTACAAATAATGACACTAGATCTTCAGGGCATGAACAATAGCTGCTAACTCGAGGTCATGAACCGGATAACTCTTCTCATGCACCTTCAACTGCCTGGACGCATAGACAATCACCCTACCGTCCTGCATCAATACTGCTCCAAGGCTAATCCTCGAGGCATCACAATAGACAATGTAGGACCTCGAACCTGTAGGCAACACTAATACTGGGGCCGAAGTCAAAGCTGTATTGAGCTTCTGAAAGCTCTCCTCACACTCCCCGGTCCACCTGAACGGAGCACCCTTCTGGGTCAGTTTGGTCATAGGTGCTGCAATATATGAAAACCCATCTACAAAGCGACGGTAGTACCCCGCCAAACCAAGGAAACTGCGGATCTCCGTAGGTGATGACGGTCTAGGCCAACCCTACACCGCCTCCACCTTCTTCGAATCTACCTTGATCCCATCACAAGACACTATGTGGCCCAGGAGTGCCATTGAATCAAGCCAGAACTCACACTTGGAGAATTTTGCATACAATCTCTTCTCCCTCAAAGTCTGAAGCACGTTCCTCAAGTGCTGCTCATGATCTTCCCGTGATCGGGAATACACAAGAATGTCTTCAATAAACACAATGACAAAGGAAGCAAGATAAGGCCGGAACATACTGTTCATCAAATTCATAAAAGCTGCTGGGGCATTGGTCAGCCCAAATGACATGATAAAAAACTCGTAGTGACCATATCTGGTCCTGAAGGCAGTCTTCAGGATGTCTGAATCCCAAATCTTCAGCTGATGATAGCCAGATCGCAATTCGATCTTGGAGAATACTCTGGAACCTTGTATCAATGCGGGGTAAAGGATACCTGTTCTTCACTGTAACCTTGTTCAACTGCCGATAATCAATACACATACGCATAGAGCCATCCTTTTTCTTCACAAATAGCACTGGAGCACCTCAAGGTGATACACTGGGCCTGATGAAACCCTTATCAAGCAACTCTTGTAACTGCTCCTTCAACTCCTTCAACTTAGGAGGATCCATACGGTAAGGAGGAATAGAAATGGGCCGAGTGCCTGCCAATGCCGAAATCAATATCTCTGTCGGGCGACATACCCGGAAGATCAGCTGGGAATACATCAGGAAAGTCACTCACTACTGGGACTGACTCAACTGGAGGGGTATCAACACTGACATGTCTCACATAGGCCAAATACGCATCATACCCCTTCTCAACCATCCGTTGAGCCTTAAAAAATGAAATGACCCTGCGGGGAGTATACTCTAAGGTACCTCTCCACTCTAATCTCGGCAATCCTGGCATAGCCAACATCACGATCTTAGTGTGATAATCAAGAATAGCATAATAGGATGACAACCAGTCCATGCCCAAGATAACATCGAAATCTACCATGCTGAGTAATAACAAATTAGCCCTGGTCTCAAAACCACTAAGAGAAATCAAACACGACCGATATACGCGGTCCACAACTAGAGAGTCTCCCACAGGAGTAGATACATAAACAGGGGAACTCAAAGAATCCCAAGATATCCCCAAATGTGGAGAAAAATAAGAGGACACATATGAATATGTAGAGCCTGGATCAAATAATACTGATGCATCCTTATGGCAGACAAGGACAATACCTGTGATGACTGAATATGAAGAAACAACCTTGAAATGGGCTGGAAGGGCATAGTATCTGGCCTGGCCTCCCTATCTAGGGTGACCTCTACCTCCCCGACCTCCACCTCGAGCTGACTGAGGAGGTGGGATGGCAGCTGGGGCTGGAAGAATAGCCGGAGGACCCGATGGAGCACGTGGAGCCTGATAAGACTGTGTAGGTTCACCCCTCCTGGCCCTAGGGCAATCTCTAATCACATGACGAGTGTCACCACACTCAAAACAACCCCTCGGAGGACGTTGCGGCGGAGACTGAATAGAAGCTGGTCTGTTGGGCTGGCTGGTAATAACACCTAGAACTGGAGGCACACTGGATATTGGAGGTGCATAATAGAACCCCTGAGGTCTAGGAGGAGCTGGAATACCGTTGGCTGCTGGAAGGGCTGAATAATCATGGCGACCCACAAAGCCCCTACCATAGCGTGCTACTGGTGCACGAGCTCCTGAAAAATGGCCAGTGTTTCGAGACCTCTTGGCCTCTCTCTCCTCTCGGTCCTGGGAAAACATACCCTCTACTCTCCTGGCAATACTCACTGCCTGCTGATAAGTGATATCCATCTCCAAATCTCTGGCCATACTGGTCCGAATACTAGGGTGAAGTTCCTCAATGAAGCGGCGAACCTGCTCTCTGACTGTGGCAACCAAGGCTGGTACATGCCGAGATAACTCACTGAAACAGACTGCATACTCAGACATAGTCATTGTACCCTGGCGCAACTGCTCGAACTCTGTGCGCCAAGTATCCCTGAGGCTCTAAGGGACATACTCTCACAGGAACATCTCTAAAAATTGAGTCCGAGTGAGTGAGGTGCCTCGTCCGGACTACTCAGCTCATAGGCTTGCCACCACTGCTATGCCACGCTCCTCAGCTGGAAAGTGGTGAAAGAAACCCCATTGGTCTCCACAATGCCCATAGTGCGAAGAATACGATGACACTCCTCAAGAAATCCCAGAGCGCCATCTGAGGCTAGTCCGCTGAAAATAGGTGAGTGATACTTCTTGTACCTCTCAAGACTGAGCTGCTCTGCCTCAGAAGCAGCTACCCTGGTCCCATGATGTACCAGAGCCACTGGGGGCATAGGGATATACTCCGAGGCCTGATCAACCTGGCCCTTCAGCTCAGGAGTGCGGGCTGCGGGAGTATGTGCCCCTCCCCCGACCTGAGATGTAGCGGGAGCTATCGGAAGTAGTCCAGACTAAGCTAGAGTGCTGAACATGCTCATGAACTGAGCTAAAGTCTCCTGCAAGGCTGGAGCAGCAATAGGGACCTCCTGTGCCGGCTCTCCAGCTGGAGCTGCTGTAGGATCCTCTGCCGCTCCTCTCGCTGGTGCTCGGGATGCACCACATGGTCGTCCTCTAACCCGACCCCAGCCTCTGGCGGCTCTAGCAGGTGGCTCGGGTTCCTGGTCGTCTGTCCTCCCATTACGGGTCCTCACCATCTGTGGGAAATAATATAATAGAATTTTAGAATTTCTTTTGATGTCAATAACTCGCACGACAAGGAAATCAAAGAAATATGATTGTTCTTAACAGTTACATAGCCTCCCGAAGATAGATACAGATGTCTCTATAACGATTCGCGAGACCCTAATAAACCGGCTTGTGACTTGTGACTCCTATGAACCTAGACGCTCTGATACCAACTTGTCACGACCCGATTTACCCTCCGAAAGGCATCGAGACGACACCTAGTCTCTACGACTAGGTAAGCCTAATTGCGCAAAAGATATTAAATAGATACAATAAAAATAAAGACGGAATAAAGTAAATCTACTACTGAAACATCGCCACTTGGCACGTACAAAATATAACTTCCCAAAACCCGGAATATCACAAACAGTCACAAGCTTCTAACACTACTGAAGCTCTAACAAAAACTGGAAAAGTACATAAGAACGTCTCTACAAGATAGAATAGAAGGAGACTCGGAGGATTCTGCGGACGCGGCAGAAATACCTTGCAGTCTCCTGGAATCAGCAGCAAGCTGATAGCTCGTACCTGGATCTACACACGAAAATATGTGCAAGAAAGGGCATGAGTACACCACATTTGGTACCCAGTAAGTGCCAAGACTAACCCCAATCAAGTAGTGACGAGGTCAGGTTAAAACTCTATTGGATTTCTAAATAAGTCAGTTTAAAACAACAAAGATAGGTAATGTCTATAGTAAACAGTTTAAGAAAAACAATATAAGTTTATAGAAAGAAAATCCTCGGCTCAACATAATCTATATCACAAAGTGGAATCTCCCGGGATAACGTCCCGTAGTTCCAAATGATTATGCAGTACAGGGGCAAAGCTCCCGAAATTCCTCGGCATGATTTCTACCCAATGATAGAATATATAACTACCCTCCCCATTTTACTAGCCAACCCCAATATCTGTTTACAAATAATTATTACAGTCCAGCTGAATAAATTACATAAATAGGAAAGGGAAAAGAAGAAGTTAAACTATAGGGAGCCTGAAGTAGGCCCAAATGTACCAAATTGTCCATAGCCTCATATGCCAAAGTCATAACCTTTCTCATGTCGGGGTGTGTCAGAGTTCCTAAGTACCTCAAGGATCCCGGGCAGTGCTCACACCCAGACTTCATAACCAGAACTGCGTAAGATGGGTTGATGTCTCTGATTGTTGCGCATGCTGTGGTCGGCTGAACTTGCTTTGGAATTTTGAGGGTCCTCCTCAAAATNGGGGAGGGTGGGAGGATGAGATTTTTATTGAATTGTGACCAAACCCATAGGGCTGCCTACGTATCCCCTCTTAAACGGGAATCAGGTCGGGCATGGTTCAATTTACATCATTTGAGAAGAGCATAAAGAATTACACATAGTAGTGCTTTCGCTCCAAATGTTCCAACCTTTCATTAGATTTGATAGACCTTTCCTTCCACTCATTGATTAGTTCCATATCAGTCTTGTGTTGCTCCAGATGCTCGGCCTCGAACTCACAAACCCTTTTGCGTAGTTTATTATATTTCACTTGGGCCTCAACAACTTCGTCTATGACCCTATTTCCCCCACCGATTCCCGACTCAACTATCCCTACTATGCTGTCTTCCAACCATGATAGATAAAAGTGTACATGCCCTGCGTGGTACCTTTCTGGCTCGATGATGTCCTTTTCTATAATAACCTTTAGATGCCACATATGCTGAGCTTCACATTTGTACGGGATGTCATCGTCCTGAAAATCTGCCCTGTAATGACTCATTTTAGAAACTCGCGGTATGACTTGCTTCCTGTCTGCCTCTCTCATAACCCTGATGGGAGCATAAGGGTATATTCCCCTTAAACCGATCAACACCAGGTGCAGAGCGTCCCCCGATATGATGATAAACTCACTGGTAGGGAACCATTTGAACATTCATTGAACCTGGTCCTTGTTGAAAATGTCAAAACAACTACGCCTATTCTATAGCATTTCCCGTTTGAGCAAACCTGTCTGGGATGTAGGTCATTCTCTTAGGGTGATGGAAGGCTATATGATCATTCCACGCCCTTCGTGGAAACTCTTGACGATATTGACCCCTTTGGAAATGCTCCAATAACCAAACCTGTAGTAGCAGATTACAACCCTCAAAGTGTTTGAACCCCTTTTGGCAGCGGTAATCTGTGGCTAGAATTCATGGTTTACACGTTATATGTCTTACATTTTATGTGCGTTAATGATAAAATACACTTTTTATGTGCATAATGGAGTCTATTTCATGTGTAGGTGAATTGGAGATGGAAGCCGAGCTAAATTGATGCAAAAACGTCGAAAATACGCTCAAGAGGCGAAGAGGAGTGCACCGGGATATAGCCGGGCATTTGAGCCTTAAGGCCAGGCCTGGCCTGGCTTTATCCAGGCGTTTGGGCCATAAAGCCAGGTCCATGGTCTGATCCAATTCGAGTTTTTGAAGATTTTAATGTTTCCCGGTTTGAATAGAAGTCTCCTTCATGTTTAAGGGTTATCCCAAACATATAAATAGACCCAAAAATACAACTTGAAGGGAGAAGCCATTGAAGTGAAGAAAAACGTGTGGATTACTACTCAGTGAAGCAAACATTGATTTTTATAGCTTTTATTTATTATTTTGTAGTTCAATTATGCAAGTTATTTTAGAATTAATTCTTATGAATATGAGTAGTTAATTTTCTTAATCTAGGGTTTTGGTGGAACCCGTTGAGG
>ML360131.1:0-46201 GCA_005239505.1 Nicotiana paniculata | reverse complement strand
ACCACTCCTAGAGTATAGACGAAAGTCATAACCGAGGGTTTAGAAGTTGGATTAGAAATAACGACACTTCGCGTGTAATCTAAAGTGAACTGTAATGCAATCTAGCTAGCGTAACTTGAGAGAGTGCGTCTAGTAAATTATCATAATTACTTGAGAGAGATTTATGGTAGATAGAGTGTTCATGATTGATAGAGATAATTAATCAAGTTATATGAAATATCCGAGAAGTAAGTTCACCAACGGGGGAAACCATAGCCTTAGACCTTTATCATAATTGTTTACAACACATTGTTAGTAATCGTTAGTTATTATTATTGTCAGTAGAACTAGTAAAACATCACCAATTTATATTCAAAAAGTCTTGAGAGAATTGATTGAGTAAAAGTTGCGTATTCTAAAGACTTGATTGATACGTTAATTCCCTGTGGGATCGACTCTGGGCATAATACCAAGAATTATATTTGCAACGCCCTCTTAGTCTTTTATTAGACATAGTTGAGCGTGATCAAGCGGTCCAAATCTCGGTATATGTCTGCTATGATCATAGAGATAATGGTATATGTTTGCCCATCGATCCCCTCCATTAAGGTTTTGGATACCATAGCCAGTCTAGTGTGCATCCTATCTTCTTTGGTTGGAAATACTATCATACCCAGGAACCAAACAACGAAAACAAAAACCCTACGGTGAATATGACCCAAGGAAGTAACAGAGAATTCACCGTGGAAGATACGATAGGATTTTCTATGGGTGTATCATTCATAGAGATAGTCAAAAGGTATGTAGGACTCTGTTAGGCACTCTAAATCATCGTTCTTTTTCAAACCCATCATTTTCAGGAACCCCCTAGTGGCACAGTTTTTTGGCACCAACAAACCTGGACTGTCCCAAGGTAATCTCGCGAAGCCCCCTATCTCCTCCAAGAGGGGGGTCATTTGTGTTGCCAAAACGGAACACAAACCTTTCTCTATCCCAGAACATAGTGGCTGCTTCGATCAACATATTGTTCGGTTGGATGTTCAGTAAAGACGGTAAGTTTCCGAGGACCCTCTTCACATGGTATTTATCACTTGGCGAAAGGTCTTCCCACCAATCCAATAACAATGGTGGTATTCTTTGGACCATACCAAATCTAGGGACTTCGTGCCTCATTTTTGCAAAATAGATAAGGTTAGACCCTTTCCTCCTCCTGATTCAACTACTTATACGTCAGTGATTAGCATATTGGCACTTAGCTCTACAAATTAATGCACAGATTGTGGTTGCGTCCGTTGGGATTATGGAAACCCCAGTGGACTTTTGGACAAGGATTTTCCTAAAGGTTATTATGTGGGCAACATATTAACCCGCTAGGTTTGACCATGATGCATGTACTGTTATAATCAGAGTAGGGTTACTATGGGGGTCTATACTAGTACGCTCAAGCGGGGGAAAGGCACGGAACCGTCTCCGCTGATCGACTAGTTTTATCGCAAATAAGTCTTTCTGAATTTAGGGGGTGATATAAAATGGAAGAGCGCAACCACTGATCAAGCGTTGCTATAGGATTTGTATAGGCACAAGTGGAATATGATGTTGAGCATGATTATGAAACAATAAAATAAGCAATAAAAGCATGTTGTCATGTATTTGCACGTTATGAAAGCGGTAAATACAACAGTTATGATTGAAAAGCAGTTACAAAGGAAAACAAAAAGAAACATGTCAGTTTCATTTAAAAGAATAAATACTTGGAAAATTAAACAATTAATTGCACATAAAGGGGAAAGGGAAAGGGTGCAGGTAAAAAACCAGGCATACTTAGATGGATTCATAAAAATGGTTTGTAATGGTAAAAGCCTAGAATCCACAGCAGAGTCGCCATGCTGTCGTGCCCCCCTCTTTCCTCTCCTTTCGGATCAGTCAGGGTTTTTGACATTATTGGGACAACTCATTTCCTTTTGGGATAAGGGATGTAAGTATTTGAAGAGTCGCCACCTAACGAATTAAAGTGCGTTAGGGCACCTATTAAGGCTCACAATAACACTAACTGAATAAGTTGTTTAAGCACACATATGTAGGGGATAGGGGAGTCCTAAGTTGTTTATCCTATAGGATCACATCAATGACATGCCCGGTAATCACTCCTCAGTGAGGGGCTACACGTGGCATTAGTGCACCGGTCATCTTATCCATATCTACCCTTTACCCCACCCCTTAGCGATTATTAAGCGATCTCTATGCGTGTTGTTATCCGTCCCTTCTTAATGGTCATGGAGGAATTTAGGACCTCTAAGTATAGGTAGTTCTAGACAAACCCCTAAGGCTTTAAAAGGATAAAATTCTAAGCGACAGGCAAGAACAAATATGACTGATCAAATAAATGCAGGAAAGCAGTTGTGAGGCCCAGATTTACCTCCACAAGTAATGCACATAATCAACACGTCTCAAACACAAACAAGAGGCAGTTTTATTAGACAGGATCCTAAGACAGGATATCTAAGTGAATGTCAATGCACATAAATATGCATCTTTATTTTTATAAACTCAGAAGCAGGGGCCTAATCAGTTTGACTACTGATTTTTAAGCCTGTTAACCTTTAGAAATTTCAGAAGTTATTTTTTCCTAAAAACATGTTGTTCTAGGTGTTACGAAAATGCAGGGATTGTTGCCAGTTTGATCTAAAACAGGATAATCATATGTGAGATTGTTTTTACCTTTTTCGTGAGTCAGTAGTTAAACTAGGCGTGGTTAAAGAGATGCAAACAAAATCCTAGAGCAGGATATCTAATATGCACATATAAATGCAGGATGGTTAAGACATAATTTCAGGATGTGCAGAATTCCTAAAGGCATGATTTCTATAATGCACAAAGAGTTATAGGACGATGGAGACATGGTTTTGAATGCACAGGAGTAACCGTTTTATATTGATTTTATTATCCTAAGAGCAGGATTTCTAAGTGGTAGGCATAAGCATAAATTAAGGACATGCTGTACGTTAAAGCAGTAAACATGAAAGCCTTAAAGACATTATATCTAATGCATGTTTGGAATGGTTTGAATGAATATGTTGGTCCTAAGCATGAATTATAATGAAGATATAGGGAATGTAAAAGCCTAAGGCATGATTTCTACCCAATGATAGAATATATAACTACCCTCCCCATTTCACTAGCCAACCCCAATATCTGTTTACAAATAATTATTATAGACCAGCTGAATAAATTACATAAATAGATAAGGGAAAAGAAGAAGTTAAACTATAGGGAGCCTGAAGTAGGCCCAAATGTACCAAATTGTCCATAGCCTCATATGCCAAAGTCATATCCTTTCTCATGTCCGGGTGTGTCAGAGTTCCCTAAGGACCTCAAGGATCCCGGGCAGTGCTTACACCCAGACTTCATAACCAGAACTGAGTAAGTACAGCGTGGAAGAGCCAGCCCCAGTGCTTCAGAGTTCAGAGGGATCTCGCAAGGATCCCAAAGCAGTCACACACTGGAGGGGCATAACTTAAGGACCTAAGAGTAGAGTGAGAGTGCTTGACACAGTTTGAAAAAGTTTTAATAGGAAAGCAGTATTTGAAAAAAGACTCAGTTGAAGTAGTTTTATAAAATAGAAGAATTGTTCAGTAAAATAGTTTTGACAAGAGTTAGATAATCAAACAAACAACAGATCAAATACGGAGCCAAACAGGTTCAACAATACTCAAATAACAACCCTTCACACAGGGATAGTTGGGGACTGGGGACACATAATAAACAGAAGTCTTTTGCAATTAAGGGGTGGCTAATAGTGCAAATAGTAAGACACGGATTCAGGAGTGCTAATTAGAACATAGTTATAGAATCAGAAGTGCTTTAGGGGGTTCATGGGATTGGGAGATGATATAGTAGGATTTCATAGCAACAATGAGGACATAGAAGTACTAGGCATGATTAAGCATAGCATCAAAACAACTTAGGGTAAAAAATCAGTTTTGCAAAAATAGGTGCATGCCAGAACTGGACAACAAATAGACAAGCATTCAAAAACATAGTAGAGTCACACTGAGACAGACTACAAGGGGAGTAACATGCTGATCCTAAAAAGGGTAGGACATAACTAACATGCTGGGTGATGCAATAATGTAAACAGGTTAATTACATGTCGAACATCAAAACAATAGACAGAAACAAATCAGGAATATGATAAACTGAAGCAGTAGGAAACACATTGGTTTGGGAGCTTGAATTTAAAATCAGAACATACCAGTAAAGAGAGTAAACACAAAGTGAAGAGCAGGAGAGTGCAATTATTAGCCTTGGCTTGCAGCCGGCTAATTTAGTAACAATACCAAGTAACAAAAAAAGCAGAAGAGCTTTTGAGTGTATGAGAGATGTGAACTAATGTTCGTTCTTGTGTGTATGAGTTTCTAATGAGAGTAGAAGGGAGCAATATATATAGTAGTTTGAAAGCTAGGTAAATAAGGTAAGAAATTAATTATAGAACTCAGAATCAATTAGAGTAAAATCAGTCCAACTACTCCCTTAGTTAGAGGAAGCAGTTCAAATGGTAGAAAGATAGGTAACCAGTAAAGAAATCATATATAACGGATAAGGAAAGGTTTCAAACAATACAAGTATAGAACCAATAATTAGGGCTAGGTTCAGAAAGTTCAAATTATGGAAACGATATTAAGAATCAGTAAATAATGTAGTCAACCACATAATAAGGCAAGAAAAATAATTTATAAACCGAAAATTAGTAAAGTACATCATCACAGGAAACCAGTAAAGGGTATCAATCACAAGAAATCAGGGATTCAAATAGAAACTAGTACTGATTAGGGGAAATTACCACCAATTTCTGTCGATAGACAAAATAAACATAATATAGTCGGAAAGAAACAAATCAGAAACCCTAATAAGCATAATAGGGTAGAAATCATAGAGACTCAGAATATATTCATGAGAAACAGACATACACACAAATCGCATAACAAATCAGCAAAGACAAACTCAGAACCCAAAGCTAAGCCAAGAAATCAGGTTTTTTTAACATAATTAGTTATAGGAGACCCTAAATAAAACCGTTTAAACACAATAAGGATTATAGAATAATCACTTAAAATCAGAGAAAAATCATTTTGAAGAGAGGTTCAGAAACCCTAGTTATGAAGATGAAGAGACACTTTGAAAAATCGAAAGATTTTTATAGAAAAATGGTAAAACAACTCAAATATCCTCAGATATGTTACAGATTTAAAGAGTCAAGAGATAAGATTAGGGTTTTGAGAGAGATAAACCAGAGATAGAGAGATTCCGGCTCAGAAGCCATAGATTTAGTAATAAAATAGGATGATCTTACTCAATCGAGCCATGGTGGCCTGAGAATGGTGAGAACAAGTCTAGGGGTGAGTGAACGGCCACTGGTCCCCTTGGGGACCCCAAGACAGCAAGAATCCCGGCCATAGGAGGGGAGCCATTAGGGCTAGGGGTGAGTGAACCACCATAATTAACGGCGAGCAAGCAATGGCGGGTGGAAGCCAGGGTTAGGGAAGAGGGGGTTTGAGAGAGAATGAGAGGAGTGACGGCGGGTGAGTGAGGAGTGAATGAGAGGTTTGGGGGGTCATTAGGTCAAATTAGGAAAGATTAAACCTGGACCGTTGATAAAAAATGATCAACGACCAGGATTTGGTCGGAATTGGGTCGGGTAGGATTTGGGATTGGGCCTGGGTATTTGGGCTGGTCTGATTAAGGTTTTGGGCTGGTTTAGTAAGGTTGTAATTGAATTAAAAAAAATGGGCTATTTGTTAAATATCCAATCTAAATTAGTTAAAATAATTTATAAAATAACTAATAATCATAAAAAATGAATTTCATGTATAGAAAATAGTTTAAAGAGATTATTTAGTATTTTAAAATACAAAGGACTAATTTCTGGTAAAAATAGTACAAAATTATATGCTTGGGCTATAATTACAAAGTTATTGCAATTATAGCAAAAATGTGCCAAATTGGCTATTTACGGAATAATTAAATCAACAAATGTTTTTTTTTGAAATCATTTGTGTTGTAGTTATTTATTGGAAATAAAATGCTGGACAAATTTATAAAAATGTGGAAAAATTATGAAAAAATTGCCAATTACTACTAATGCATGATTTTGAAGGTATATATGCAATTTTTAAAATATTTTGGGAAAAATTGGGTATCAATAACGTCCGTAGTCCCAATTTAAATATGCAATATAGGGGAAAAGCTCCCGGAATACGTCCTCCCAATTTAAATATGCAGTACATGGGGAAAGCTCTCGGAATACGTCCATAGTCCCAATTTAACTATGAAATGCGAATGAATGCCGGATAAGGTTTATTTAAACTGTTCAGGAGAAAAGTCACATGCAAATCACATGATAGGACTACCTAAACATGGTGCACATAGTATCAAATAGGAATTTCAGGTAAAATAGGTAGACATGCTCCTTCCTAATCTAAACTACACAATTAGCACATTAAACAGCGGAATAAGAGTGAAATGATTTATGGCAAGGAAGGCAAAATGGAATTTTAGCAACAATGTCCCGTGCACATACTCGTGACCTCACGTACACGGCGCCCACACAAAAAATAATATCAAAACAACCTAAGGGGAAGTCCCCAACACAGAGTTAGGCAAGCCACTTACCTCGACTGCTCTACTCAACTCAAAACCACGCTCTTGCCACGAGTACCCGACTTCGAACGACCCAAATCTATTCAATTCAATTGAATAATGTAAATATCATTGTAAGAAATCGATCTAGCTAATTAGTTCAAGGCTAATACGCAAAATTAGGAAAATTGCCCAAAAAGTCCCCCGGGCCCACGTCTCGGAATCGAGTGAAAGTTACAAATTTAGAGCACCCATTCACTCACGAACTCACTCGAACAAGAATCATCAAAAACTGACGTCAAAATCTCATTAAATTCTCAGATTTCTATTTGGGGAACCTTCCTCCCATTTTCATGATTTTTCACCCAAATTCATTGATTATTGAAGAAATTGATATAGATTAATGATATACAAGTAAAATAAGATTAGGCATCGTTACCAATGAGTCTTCTCTTCAAAACCCACTCAAAATCACCTAATCCCGGGCTCTAAATCATTTTAAAAATATGAATTTCAAACGGATTTTGGTATAAACTGCCCAACGATCCCGCACCTGCGCCCCCTTGGACCGCACCTGCGGAAAATACATCGCAGGTGCGAAAAATCCTTAAGTGGGTTGGAACCGCACCTGCGGTCACTGGTCCGCATCTGCGACTTCGTATCTGCGGTACTCTTGCCGCATGTGCGAGCCTGGCTGACCCAGGACAATTCCGCATCTGCGATGGCCCCCTCCGCACCTGTGTGTCCGCACCTGCGGCCCCCCTTTCGCAGGTGCAAAACACCAGCACCAGCAATGCTTCAACTGGTTTTAAGTTCAAAACCCATCCCGTTGAGCATCCGAAACATCTCCGAGGTCCCTCGGACCTCAACCAAACTTACCAACCAGTCCTAATACCTTATCCAAACTTAGTGGAGCCTTTAAAACACATCATATACCATCAAAATCACCAATTATGCATGGATTCAAGCTTAAGAACTTATGAATTTTTTCCAAAATCTACAACCGATGCTGAAACACGTCAAAACTAGTCCGAATGACCTCAAATTTTACACACAAGTCATAAATGACACTACGAACCTACATCCACTCTTGGAATTCTATTTTGAGCCCGATATCAAAATTTCACCTATCGGCCGAAATTGCCGAAATTCTAACTTTCGCCAATTCAAGCCTAAATCCACTACAGACCTCGAAAACACATTCCGAGAACGCTCGTAACTCTGAAATCACCCAACGGAGCTAACGGAGTCGACAGAATCCCATTTTGGACCCGCCTTCTCACAGTTCCAACTACGGTCTGATTGCTAAAGCTTAAACTCATATGTACGGACTATGTGTCCAAAACCTCTCCGAATTTTGCAACTAATCATTCCGACAAGTCTCATAAGCAGATATAAAAGTAGGGAAAGCAGTTATTAGGGAGCCGGGGCCCTAACTCTCAAAATGACCGACCGAGTCGTTACATTTTAGAACCGTTAATTGTTGCTAGGTGCATTGCACGCAATGTGATATTTCTATCTGATAAATGCCCTAACGCTAACATGTTGGATTTGTTTTGATCCTCTTTGGTACTTTCATTGTTATCGTAACAGAAGGTGGTTAGTTTGTGGCATTCTGGCGAGTCATCCGTACAACACAAGGTCAAAGAGTGAGGTAGCCATGGCTGGCAAAGACTTGGACACATGTGTTGTTGATCCGCCTAAGGAGATTCTTGAATCAGAATCTGAGTTGAAAGAAGAGGTCCAAAGTTTGAAAGGACAGATGGCCGAAATATACCAAGTTTGGATTAGTGGGCGTCCTCCACCATTATTTCTCACTAACTACACTGAAAGCCTCGTCACTATTCCGCCACTGTCCCCAATCCAGATTCTCACTGCTGCTGATATCTCCCCATAACCTCTTCACACTCCACCCCCCAAAACCACCTCATATCCCGCTCCTTTAACCACTCATGTTTTTTTAGTTCCTCCACCATCTACTCTTCCTCAATCCTCTAGCGAGAATGTGTTTAAAGTCTCCGATTCCCAACACTATGCTCCAGAACTAATTTTCAAGGTATCAGATCCATACTCTTACGCTCCTCATTTTGAGCCTCCCGGTGAAACTTAAAAGCCTGCTAAGACAGTGGAGCAAGATGAGATATCCAGGAAGGTGAAAATCTTAGAGCAGTCTTTAAGAAACATGCAAGGGATAAGGAGCCAAGTGAGCGTGTCTTACAAAGACTTGTGCTTGTTTCCGGACGTCCAACCGCCTGCTGGGTTTAAGATGCCAAAGTTTGATTTGTATGACGGACATGGGGATACCGTAGTCCACTTGAGAGGTTATTGCAGTAAGATGAGAGGCACCGAGGGACAGGACGGGTTATTGATGGTTTATTTTAGTTAGAGTCTGAGTGGGGTAGCTCTGGAGTGGTACACCTGCCAAGATGCTAGCAGGTGGTACACATTGGATGATATGGCTCAGGCCTTTGCCCGACACTTTCAGTACAACATAGAAATTATCCCGGATCGCATGTCCCTCACCAATATGGAAAAGAGGCCTAATGAAAGCTTTAGGGAATATGGGCTCAGATGGAGAGAACAAGCTTCCCGAGTCAATCCCCCGATGGAAGAAACCGAGATGGTTGAGTACTTTCTTCAAGCTCAAGAGCCTACTTATTTTGGGAATTTGATCTCGGCTGTGGGTATACCTTTTAATGATGTGGTAAAAATGGGAGAAATGGTAGAAAATGGGCTGAAGTCAAGCAAGATCATAAGTTATTCAGTTTTAAAAGCCACAACACAAGCAATTCAGAACGACATAGGAAGCTTGCCGGGTCAGAAGAAAATGGATGATGTTACCATGGTTGTAGGATTAAGACATGGCTCCAAGGGTCTGCCTCACCAATATACTTAACCTCGAGCCCAACTGATGTTCTAAAACTTCAATACCACACAAGAGGGGGGGGGGGTGGGGGGGGGGGGGGGGGGGGGGGGGGGTGATTTGTGTGGTGTTCGATTTTCACGTGCACTAGTTATAGAAGGACCAGATTCTTCTATGTGTTCTAACCTATACTGTTTGCGGAATAATAAATACAGAAAATAAAGAACATAAGGATTTTAAGTGGAGAACACCTGGCTCAAAAGGTGAAAAAACCACGACCTACTTTCCAGTAGGATTTTCCCAAACACTCCACTGAAATCACTGAGCCAAAAACAACATTTACAAAAACTCTTTGTAAACCTAGGATTAACTCTAATCCCTTTGTGGCAAACTAGCCTCTAGCTATTTGCGACAAACTTCAAGTTAGCTATAACTTGAATAATCAGTACCTATTTAAAATGCTTCTAGATAAAGCTAAAAAGGTACAAATTGAAATTCCTACTACAAGTAAACTAGACTAAAAGACAACAGTTGGAACGGGTTCTTCTAGCTTGTCCAAGTAGCTTTAGAGTCGCACATTTAAATCTCACACGAACTGCTTGCAAAATTGCCTTGCTAATTTTGCTCTCAATTCTTTTTTTGCTTCTGCTTTTGTGCGTACATGTACAATTAGAACACTGAACAATATATAGGATTAACAAACAAGAGATGTACTAGAATTCTGATTCTACTCTTCCTTGGTGGAAGAGTTCTAGTTAATATTAACTCCTCGAATCCTTCCTTATCTTTGATTCTGTTCTTACTGACTAAGGAGTCCTTCTCCTTATTATTTTGCAATCTTTTCGATTAGGAGATATCTCTTTAATTCACATATTTCGTTTATCTCCTGCATGTGCACCTCACGTGCCTTTTAACTCTGCATGTGTCTATGTATCCAGTGATGGACCTGGTTCATCTTTGAGTTCCTTTGTCAATCTTCAAAACCATTCAATTTCTTGGGCCAACAAATTCCCCCTTTTTGATGATGACAAACTCTGTGCTTAGGCCTGTAACAACCGTAATCCAACATTAAACTCTGTGCTTAGTCCTGTAACCAACTTAATCCAATATTAACATATTTTAGAGTATTGAGAATTTATCATAAAAGAACCAGGTTCATTAGGTTATAAATATCACATGTTCAGCATAGAACATAACAATTTTCCCCCTTTTGGCATCATCAAAAAGTTGCAAATTTATAAGAGTCCCAGATTTTTAATAATTACTCATGGCGACTGGAGCAACTGCAAGTGCAATCATGGATCAATTATCAATAGTAAACCAAGAACGCAATCTATCAAAGAAAATGAAACAAGATAAAGAGAAAAATCGGCAGAATTCATTGATAGAAGCATTGTTCAACCACAATCCACAAGAAGAAGTAAAAACAGTTAACATCATGAGCAAAAGAAATAAGAAAAATCCCTAATCTGGGTCACTAAAAGTCGAAGACAGGATGGACTACTAAGGCTGGGAAGGGGTGGAGGCTGCGTTTTTAGCTTGGAGAAGAGATAGCATATCATTAAGAATCCCCTCATTCTTTTCCTTTTCTTTGGCAAGCTCAGTTCTAAGAGCATCCCTCTCATGTTCAACCTCAGCCAGGCGGTTCTTTAGCCTAAGTATTTCTGCATCCTTAGCCTCACCCTCCTACACAAGTGCTCTGACTTTGCTGTTCACCGGAGTCTTCCTTGGTGAACCAGGTTCATTTTTAGGAACATTGACAGCATAGTCACAGGCTAGAAGAGTGTTTTTGCCAAAGTGATCCTTAACTGTAGCCATTTATGCCTTCTTCAGAGGCACCTTGTAGTGAGCAAGTACAGTTGTGAGGATGAAGCCATAAGGAATGACATGAGCTTTGGAACCATTTACCACCCTGTCCAGGAGCTGGGTGATGAAGGAAGGCCAGTTGATCTGCTTTCCACTGTCCAGGCACTCCATGAAAACTAAGTCCATGTAATTTGCTATGTGCCTTCTCTCCTACCTTGGCAGTACACACTTGTTAATGAACTCAAACACCACCTTGTGAGGAGGCTTCATCTCACTTTTGTAGACAACTGGTTCAGCCTCCTCTTCATTGTCACAAAACCTTATGGTAATTTTTAAAGCAGTGGGAAGAGCATCCAAGCTGGGCCATCTCTGCCTGGTGTAATCATCATATCCTTCAGACAGGATCCCAAGCACTTCTCCCAATTTTATGGGATCAGATGAAATTTTGGTCCCCTTAACTTGGCTAGAGACTCTACCGTCCTTGATTACAACATTGGCCATGAACTCGACTATCTCACTTCTGGACAACCTCCCATCCAGCTGAAGGACCATGTCATTCCAGCCCTGAACCTCCATCTTATCCATCAGATAGACCATTCCAGTTTCCTCCAAATCTTTCAGCAATCTCCCCTTCAAAATGGTGCGCTTCCCAAACTTAGTCAAATTGTCCTTCTCTCCAGTAGTCTCATCTTCTTCATCAGTACTCCAATCTTCCTATTCATGAATTTTAACTTTCTTTGACTTTACTGTAGACCTGGTTCTCTTGGCTATAGTTGAGGGTGTAGCAGATACAGATGCAGACTTCTTTGAAGAAGTCTTGGCTTTCTTTGGTTTAGGAGTCTGCATCTTAACTTCTGCCCTTTGATTATCTTGATGGACCAGGTCCATCTCCTCAATCTCCACAGCCTCTATAGGCTCATCAATTTTCTCCTTTCCCTTCTCAGATTTCTTTCTCTTTCTTTCCTTCAAAGCCTTTTGTAACTACCTCCTCACTCTGACTTAGTGCACTTCTTGTGGAACTTCCTCTTGGAAGAGGAGTTTCAGAACCAGCAGATGGAGTGACTTTTCTCTTCTTACTTGCTCCTGCAGTTTCAGACTCCTTAGTCTTTGGAGTCCTTTTCCTCTTTGGTTTATAACTCTCTCCTAACTTCTTCATAAGATCTGCCAATGTCTCCTCAATGGATGAACCAGGTTCATCTGTAGATTTTCCTAGATTTACTAATCCCTCAGCCGTTTCACTTGATTCATTTCCTCTTGACTTCTTGGCTCCCTCTTCTATTACTACTATTTCAGTACCACGAATAGACAATCTAGTAATTTCTTCCCCTGTTCCCCTTGATTCACTCCGACTTCTCTCTCTCTCTATTTTTTCCCCAATTTTATTTTTACCACCTCTTCGTATTACTTCTGGCAACTCCATATTTTTCACAGACCCAATCAACACGAACCTATTTTCTAAGTTCTCCGTTATTTCAGACACATTCTCAGAAGTGATATTTGGTACAGATGATACCTGTTCAGAATCAGATGATCCTGCTGCTTCCTCAGTAGCTGATTTGAACGAATCACTGGAATTGTCTGATTCTTGAACCTGACTAGCTTGTAATTTCGCATTCAAGTTTCTGGCGAGAGAACCTGAAGCCACTGCTTTCTTGGCGAGCATTTTAACCCATCTTTTTCTGGGTTCTGGACTAGGGCTAGGTTGAGGAATAGTGGGACATGGTTGAGAATTAGTAGGACTTGGTGGTGGAGGTGTTGAAGAAGTCGAAGATGGAGTACCAGGTGGTGGAGTACCAGGGTTATTCGAAGGGTTAGACATTGTTGATTAAAGATGGAAGAATAAGATTTTGGATTGAGAATGAGGGCAAGGAATATGGAAGGGTTTCGAAGGTTATAAAGTTGGTGAGTGATTTAAGAGGTGATAATGGGGGGTTTTTAAAAGGAGGAAGTAATTAATATATAACGGCAGGATTTTTGGGTCAAATAGAGGTCTTATCACCTTTGCAACTAATCATTTAGAGGTGACAATTACTGCTTCCCTAGGTTCTAGGCGGTTTAGTTTTAATTGGAGTCTTAGTATGGACGGAACTGGTTCAAAAATGGGATAAGGATAGAATGTGAAGAGATTTTGATTAGGTAGAGTTCTGCGCATGATTAACTATTAATATTTCAAAGTGTGTATTGTAAAGAACACATACCTTGCCTTTCAGATGAACCAACACTGATGAACTAGGTTCATCATGTCAGAATCCTCTTGATCAAGCCTCAATTTTCAACAATAGAGAAAAACATCATTAGTAACCAATGAGTCATTTCAAAACATGGCAAGAGAGTATACTATATACAGCATGAGACTGAGCAACAATTAATCTGATTATTTACACAAATTTTAGAATTTCTAGCCAAATATTTTTTTCCCTTTTTTTTATGTACATTATGAACTGGTTCAATTAGGTGATCTTAATCATGCCTAACTCTAACCTTTGCCTTACAAAATGCTCTCTACTTAGTTCTTTTGTAAAGATGTCAGCAATCTGTTTATCAGTAGCAAAAAATTCAATAGAGATCAATCCTTTCTCATAATTATCCCTTAAAAAATGATGTCTAACATCTATGTGCTTAGTCCTTTTATGATGGACGGGGTTCTTTGTCATACTTATAGCACTGGTGTTATCACAAAAGATAGGGATGCATCCAACATCGATTCCAAAATCTAGCAGTTGCTGTTTAATCCACAATAATTGAGCACAACATGTAGTTGTAGCCACATACTCAGCCTCAACAGTGGATAAAGCTACAAAATTCTATTTTTTAGTGGCCCAAGACACAAGACATGAGCCCAAAAAATGTGCCATACCTCAGGTACTCTTTCTATCCACTAGAAAACCTGCATAATCAGCATCAACATATCCCACAAGATTAAAGTTACTACCTTTTGGATACCAAAAACATAGATCAATGGTGCCTTTTAAGTATCTCAAGATTTTCTTTACTGCAGTTAGGTGGGATTCTTTTGGATTAGCCTGAAATCTTGCACAAAGTCCTACACTGAAAACAATGTCAAGTCTACTAACAGTGATATACGGCAGTGAACCAATCATTCCCCTATACAGATTTTGATCAACATATGAACTAGGTTCATCTACATCTAGTTTTGTGGCTGTTGCAATAGGAGTGTCAATTTCTTTGGAATCTTCCATTTTAGACCTTTTAAGAAACTCTTTCACATACATTTGCTGATGGATCATAGTTCCATTTGAATTTTGTTTAATTTGTAAGCCTAAAAAGAAACTAAGCTCACCCATCATGCTCATTTCAAATTCACTCCTCATTAGTTTAGCAAATTCTTTACTTAACTTTTCAGTAGTTGCTTCAAAGATTATGTCATCTACATATATCTGAACTACCAAGAGATCTTTACCTTTTTCTTTTAAGAATAAAGTATTATCATTTTTACCTCTCTTGTAGTCATGCTCAAGCAAGAATTTTGATAACCTTTCATACCATGCTCTAGGAGCTTGCTTGAGTCCATATAGTGCTTTGTCAAGTTTGTACACATGATCAGGATTCTCCTTGTTCTCAAACCATGGAGGTTGCTTGACGAACACCTCTTACTTTAGATATCCATTTAAGAAGGTACTCTTGACATCCATCCGGTGAAGGGTGAATTCCATGTAAGAAGCAAAGGCTATGAGGAGTCTTATTGCTTCCAGCCTTGGCACTGGAGCAAAGGTTTCATCATAGTCTATGCCTTCCTCCTGACTGTATCCTTGAACCACCAATCTTGCCTTGTTTCTTGTAACTGTTCCATCTTCATCAAGTTTGTTTCTGAAGACCCATTTTGTGCCAATTACTGATCTGTTCAAGGGTCTTGGTACTAGATGCCAAAATTGACTTCTTTCAAATTGGTTGAGTTTATCTTGCATTTCGTTCACCAGTCTGCATCCTGCAAAGCCTTAACAACATTTTTTGGTTCAATAAGAGATATGAAAGCATCAAAAGCATACAGATTCTTCAAAGAGGATCTGGTTTTGATTCCAGAGGTTGGATTAGTGATAATGTTCTCAATAGGGTGAGAACTTTGATATCTGTATGGTTTCACAACCAACTGGTTACTCCTTGAAGTTCCTTTAGTGCCTTGTTGTGGAACAGGATCAGGTCCAGGTTCCAATGATGTTTGGAAATTAATTTGTTTAGTTCCCCCTGTCATGTTTCCAGGGAGGGATGAACCTGTTCCATCACCTGTTCCTTCCTCCAGTGTTGCTCTAGTTTGGACTAAGTTTCTGACCAGCCCAATTTCTTCATCCTCTTGTTCCTGTCTCCCAGAAAGGATGTTAGTTTCATCAAAAACTACATGCACTCTTTCTTAAACACACACAGTTCTTTTGTTATAGACTTTATAAGCCTTACTATGTGAAGAATATCCCAAGAATACTCTCTCATCACTTCTGGGATCAAACTTACCTAGGGGTCTTTACCATTGTTGTGCACAAAGAACTTGCAACCAAAAGCCCTAAGGTGGGATATACTTGGCTTTCTCCCTTTAAGTAACTCATAGGGAGTCTTCTCTACAAGTGGTCTAGTCATGCACCGGTTTATGATATAGCATGTAGTATTAATAGCTTCTGCCCAGAAGCTGTGAGGTAGTTTACTAGAAAGAAGCATAGTCCTAGCCATATTTTCAAGTGTCTTGTTATTTCTTTCAACTACTCCATTTTGTTGTGGAGTTCTAGGAGCAGAAAAGTTGTGATATATTCCATGCTCATCACAAAATTAAGCAAATTTAGCATTTTCAAATTCAGTGCCATGACCAGACCTAATTGATACAAGTTGATTTCCTAATTGTTTTTGAATTTTTCTAACAAAGGAAGTAAACATGTAGAATGCCTCATCTTTAGATGTTAGAAACAATGTCCAGGTAAATCTAGAATAGTCATCAACAAGCACCATCACATATCTCTTACCACCTCTGCTTAAGGTTCTCATAGGACCACAAAGATCCATATGGACCAGTTCCATCGATCTGGTGGTACTTGCCACTTTCTTGCTTTTGAAAGAGGATCTTACTTGCTTCCCCTTTGCACAAGCCTCACATACTTGGTCTTCCTTGAACTTAATGTTAGAGACCTATCACTAAGTCCTTGGAGACTAGTTTGTTAAGTTGACTCAGACTTGCATGTCCAAGTCTCTTATGCCAAAGGAGGGGATCACTGTCCAGCACACTTAAGCATGTTAATTCTTTTTCTGAAAGTGTGGACAGATCTATGATGTATATATTGTTTACTCTTTTTACCTGCAAAACAATCTTGTCAGTGATAAGATTTATTACAAAACATTTTGTAGAGGTGAATGCTACCAAGTTAGCTCTGTCACACAGTTGTGACACACTGATTAGGCTATATTTCAAGCCATCTATTAGGTAGACATTCTCAATGGAGCGATTGTCATCGTTACCTACCTTACCAACCCCAATAATCTCACCTTTCTTTCCATTTCCAAAGGAGACATTTCCTCCTTTGAGGTCCTCAAGTGAAAGGAGCTGGTCCTTGTTACCAGTCATGTGTTTTGAGCAGCCACTATCCATGTACTATATTTGGCAACCTCTTTTCACTTGAACCTACAAAAGAAAATCAGGGGTTAGTCTTAGGAACCCAAACTAGTTTGGGTCCCTTTATATAAGCAAAAGGATGAATTAAATTCTTTTTAGCTCAATTTGGTAACCAATTTTTCCCTCGAACAATACTTTTATTCTTTTGATTGGCCTGTTCTTTTGCATTGCATTCACTTTTGTAGTAACCAGTCTTACCACAATGGGTACAAATTTTTTTCTTAGGAAGGGCGACATACTTGCATTTGGGATCCCATTTAGGCAGCTGATTCCCAAAGACAAGTCCTCTCTTATTGCTACTATGATGTTCCTGTAGCCATGTCAAAGCATCGGAGGATCTGTTCCATTTACAAGTTCTGTCTAGTTCATTCTTAACCTTACCAAGTTCCTCCTTCAACATTCTTATCTGTTCATCCTTCCTATACAACTCATATTTTAGTTTACCTACATTTTCTTCTAAGGTGAGTTGAGAGTTGTCAGCTATCTTCTTACTGGTTCCTAGTTTCAGTTTTAGATTTTCAGATTTTAATTCTAGGACATTTGTCTCAAGTGGATGAATCTGGTTCTTCAGAGCAGTGTTTTCACTTACAGTCTCACTTACTCTGAGTTCCAAGTTTATACACTTAGCTTTTAAAATCACACACTCCTTAGAAAACTGTTCCTTTTCCTTATTAATTACTTCAGATTCATCAATAAAGTCCAGCAGTAATTCAAAGAGTTTTTCTTTGGACAGGAATTTAATCTTGTCTTTGAGATGGAATATACTTACCTAGATTTCTCATCTGATTCACCAATTGCCATAAGTGCTTGTTCATCTTCTTCTTCATCATCTGACTCCTCATCTGAACTTTCTCCCCAAGCAGCGACCATAGCCTTTGTTGATACTTTGTTTTTCTTGGGATGAACCTGTTCCTTATTCCGGTTCCTTCGTTCAGACCTTTCCTTTTTCCATTCAACTTCCCACTGAGGGAAGTTCTTGATGTGATGATTAGTCTTCCCACATTTTTAGCAGCCATCATTAGTTGATTTTTCCGGTACCCTTGCCTTGTTGTAGTTTCCACCTTTTGCGGAGCCCTTTCCTCTCATAAGATATTTCTTGAAATCCTTGGTGATCATAGACATTTCATATTCTTCCAGATCTACTCCTTCAGTGATTCTCAATGCCAGACTCCTTATCTTCTTGGTAACATCCATCTTTATTGTCTTCCTTCTAATTTCATAGGTAGTAAGATTTTCAATTAGCTCATCCAGTTTGAGAGTTGAAATGTTCTTGGATTCTTGAATTGCAGTGATCTTGCTCTCCCAAGATACTGGAAGAACCCTTGTCAAAATCTTCTCAACCTTGTCTTCTTCAAGAAGAGTCCTTCCAAGAGATTTCAGTTCATTAGTCAATGTAGTGAACCTAGTGTACATCTCTTGAATGGTCTCTCCTTCCTTCATAGAGAAATTCTCATATTGAGAATATAGTAGAGTACCTCTGGATCTCTTCACTTGAGCAGTTACTTCATGAGCCACTTGAAAAGTGTCCCAAATTTCTTTGGCAGTAGTGTAGCTTTGAATTCTGCTGTACTCATCTAGACCAAGTCCATACACAAGCCACTTCATGGCCTTAGCATTCTTCTCCCACTTTCTCAAATCCTCAGCAGTGCAGTCAACTCTTGTCTTTGGCACGTCTACTCCTTCAGCATTCTTCTTCATGGTGGCCATAGGACCATCTGTAATTATGTCCCATAGCTCATAGTCTTCACCAATTACATGATCTCTCATCCTGTTCTTCCACCAGGAGTAGTACTGCCCATTGAAGAGTGGAGGCCTAGCGGTTGATTTTCCTTCCCTATTCCTAGGTGGTGCACTCATCTTTATCTTTTCCTAAGGTGTTAGCCTCTTCAAGGATAACCCGCTCTGATACCAATTGATGTTCTAAAATGTCAATACCACACAAGAAGGTGGGGGGAGGGGGGGGTTATAGAAGGACCAGATTCTTCCATGTGTTCTAACCTATACTGTTTGTGGAATAATAAATACATATAATAAAGAACACAAGGATTTTACGTGGAAAATACCTGGCTCAAAAGGTGAAAAAACCACGACCTAATTTCCAGTAGGATTTTCCCAAACACTCCACTAAAATCACTGAGCCAAAACCAGCATTTACAAAAACTCTTTGTAAACCTAGGATTAACTCTAATCCCTTTGTGGAAAACTAGCCTCTAGCTATTTGCGACAAACTTCAAGTTAGCTATAACTTGAATAATCAGTACCTATTTAAAATGCTTATAGATAAAGCTAAAAAGGTACAAATTGAAATTCCTACTACAAGTAAACTAGACTAAAAGACAACAGTTGGAATGGGTTCGTCTAGCTTGTCCAAGTAGCTTTAGAGTCGCACATTTAAATCTCACACGAACTGCTTGCAAAATTGCCTTGCTAATTTTGCTCTCAGTTCTTGTTTTTCTTATGCTTTTGTGCGTACCTGTACAATTAGAACACTGAACAATATATAGGATAAGCAAACAAGAGATTTACTAGAATTCTGATGCTACTCTTCCTTGGTGGAAGAGTTCTAGTTAATCTTAACTCCTCGAATCCTTCCTTATCTTTGATTCTATTCTTACTGACTAAGGAGTCCTTATCCTTATTATTTTACAATCTTTTCGATCAGGATATATCTCTTTAATTCTCATTTTTCATTTAACTCCTGCATGTGCACCTCACGTGGCTTTTAACTCTGCATGTGTCTATGTCTCCAGTGATGGACATGGTTCATCTTTGAGTTCCTTTTTCAATCTTCAAAACCATTAAATTTCTTGGGCCAACCCCAACCCCAAACCTATCCCTGAGCTCCACATAATCCACCTCAGTATTATCCTCCGAACAACATCCGGTCATCTGTCCAACCACTGGGTCACTCCTTATGGAGAGCGCCAGCACCGCATAATACACTCTTGCCTTCAAAACATCTTCGAGCATCCAACAACCCTAGAAAACAAGGGAATGTAAGGGAACAAAGTCAAAGAAATAGATTCACGCCAATGGATAATCTTACAAAAGCTTGTTTGAAAATTTAAAACATTCTGGCCTGATTGAGCCGCTCCTCGGCTATACTCCAGACCCATATGCAAAAGGTTTTGATCCTGCTGTACGGTGCATGTACCACTCTAATGTCCAAGGGCATAGCATTGAAGATTGTCAAGCTTTGAAAAGGGATATAGAAAGAATGATTCAAGAAGGGATAATTGTGATCCAGGACAGTGACTCCCAGAATATTGCACAGAATCCCTTACCTGCACATGATGATGCACACTTTGTGGGGATGGTGCATCGTGACAGGGAGTATGAGAATCCTCTCGGGAACTTTCTGACTAAAGTTAATGATTTTAAAATTGGATAAGACCTTGGTGATTCTGATGACCAAATTTATGGTTGAATGCCAAGCTTAGAAATAGAAAGGTCATTCTCTCCTCACTACGAAGGAATCTTGGTAGCTTGTTTTGATGTTTTTTCTACTATCTGATTATTTGGGGGTTGTAATCCAGATTTTTATCTTGTTTGTTTTGGTGATTCAAACCCTTATGTCCTTTTTCTCCTATTCCTAGGAGTCTTGTTAGTTAGTTTTGTGTCTCTAAGTCTGTCATCTAGGGTTGTTTCGGGGCTTTAATATAGATTTTAATCTACTGTTCAAACCCTTCTGTCCAGGTCAAATAAGATTTTATTTTTCTGTTATTTGCAATCTTCGTTTAGTTGTTTTCTTGTATATAGTTCTCTCCAGCCAGTTCTAGTGATATGACATGCATGCGGAGTTCGCAACCAGATCTTGAAAACCAGTCTAATCATGGAATAATGAAACACAGTTTTAAATATGATAAAAAGATGCATTTGAGGAAACAAGTAAAGATTCACGCATTCTAAGATAACCTGAAGCTTGAGTTGAGTGAAACTGAGGCAGTTAGTATGGGAAATAAAGAGGCTGATAAGAGAAACAACAAGGAAATGTCTCTCAAGGAGTTTGAGGTAGATCAGCCAGTGCTGAAATGAATTTTCCACATAAATATAAGGTTGAGTCAAGTCTGCTTCGAACTGGCAAGGGTCATTCATTGGGACAAAGGTATCGCCCATTGACACTTTTGTTTTTGTTGATGCCATCAATAGATACTATGTGTGATTTCTTTGCTTATCTTCAATTGCATGTTTGTACTTGACATTATAAAGTTTGGTATGATGAATGCATTTTATTCTGCTATCCAAACACTTTTATCTTTTGCTACCCCTTTTGAGCCCTAATTTATTTTGTTTCACACCCCTCTTTTGGAATCAGAAGTAGAGTTAGGAACTAGAAAAGAAAAAGAAAAAGAGAAAAAGAAGAAAAATAAGAAAAAAAAGAAAAGGAAAAAAAAAAGAAAAAGAAAAGAAAAAAAAGAAAAGTAAAAGAAAAGCAACAAAATAATTCCTTTTAAGGATACGTAGGCAGCCTTACTCTGAGGTTCGGTCCCATCAAACCAAAAAATCCAAAAAAAAAAAAAAAATTCCCCAGACTCCAAGAAACTGGGGCAGAAGTTTTAATTTTGGCCAAAAGATATGATTCCAAAAGTCGTAATTTTGAACCCTTTCATCTTAAATTATTTTGAGCATTCATGCCACCCTTTCTGTCCAACCCTGTCCAAAAGCCTACATTATGGTCCAAAGAAAGACCTTCCGACCAATCTTTGAGGAAGCCAAATCAGGTGTGATGTAATAATATGATGTTCTTGCATCATGGTAATACCTTGTTCTCATCACAAAGAGAGAAAATGATAAAATGAGAGAGTCTTATATGTGGAAACCCTCATAGGCACCGTAAGGTGACGATGAGCTGAGAAAAAGAGCAAACTGAGAGAGGCTTGATGGTGAAAACCCTTCAGGGCACTACAAGTCGACCTTGGATTGTGGATCAAATAGGAAAATTGGAGTGCTGAAGCCAGTTTCATAACTTAGAGGCATAACAGAGTTGAAGAATAGACTCGCTCGACAGATCAGACCGTTTAATCCAAAATGCATGTCATGGTCAGTGATGATGGCCTTCAAATCAGATTATTGTCTACTTTGTTCTTTTTCCTAGGTAAAAAACTTTCTTGTTCGATACCATCTCTTCTCGTTGTTCTCCTTACTTTGTTCCTCTTGTTTTGTTTAAGTCCCTTTTGAGTCTATTTTTGTCGAAACAAGTGAGAAATGACTTTAAAATCTGCTACCAGCTTTTTAATCACACAAAGCCGATGTCTGGCAAGCACATCAAATTGGCATAAGAAGCATGGGAATAGTGTGTGCATTGAGTTGGTGAGAATAGATGTTCTTGGGGATTGATGTATAATGCAAAAGTTTGGTGAATGTTAGATCACGAGTGCAATGCATCGGGCATAAGGTATTGGATTTGAATGAATCAAGAATATTTCTTGTGATAAGGGTTGTCCAGAAAAGCGGTCGGCCGATAACAAGCACTGTCTTCCAAGTTGAAGTCCAAGTTGATCGTGACAAGTGCAAGAGAAATCGTCCTCGTAGTCAAGGCCACAAACTAACCACCATGTTTTAAACTCACACGTTTTCGTTGTCTAAAACATGGATGAAGGTTATGTACATATAAAAGCTTGGAAGCTTGAGTTTTTCAGGTGTAATGATCCAATTCTACTTACGCAAAGGCTATTGAGAAGATCACACATCACCCCTCGGAGATGCACTTCCTAGTCTGGGTCTTTCAGGTTATATTTTTGTTTTATGGGACGCACTTCCTAAATTGAGATTTTACCCTCTAAGAGATGCACTTCCTAGTTTTGGGTCATTTAAGTTCATTCCTAGGAGACGCACTTCCTAATTTGAGTCATTGAAGTTTCACCCCTAGGAGACGCACTTCCTAGTCTGGGTTTTTCAGGTTATATTTTTGTTTTAGGAGACGCACTTTCTAAATTGAGATTTTACCCCTAGGAGACGCACTTCCTACTTTTGAGTCACTGAAGTTTCACCCCTAGGAGACGCACTTTCTAGTTTAGGTCTTTCAGGATATACTTTTAGGAGACGCACTTCCTAAATTGAGATTTTACCCTCTAAGAGATGCACTTCCTGGTTTTGGGTCATTTAAGTTCATTCCTAGGAGACGCACTTCCTAGTTTGAGTCATTGAAGTTTCACCCCTAGGAGACGCACTTCCTTGTCTGGGTTTTTCAGGTTATATTTTTTTTAGGAGACGCACTTCCTAAATTGATATTTTACCCCTAGGAGACGCACTTCCTAGTTTTGAGTCACTGAAGTTTCACCCCTAGGAGACGCACTTCCTAGTTTAGGTCTTTCAAGATATACTTTTAGGAGACATACTTCCTAGTTTTGGGTCATTTACGTTCATTCCTAGAAGACACACTTCCTAGTTTGAGTCTTTGAAGTTTCACCCCTAAGAGACGCACTTCCTAGTTTGGGTCTTTCAGGATATACTATTAGGAGACGCACTTCCTAAATTGATATTATACCCCCTAGGAGACGCACTTCCTAGTTTTAGGTCATTTAAGTTCATTCCTAGGAGACGCACTTCCTAGTTTGAGTCATCAAAGTTTCACCCCTAGGAGACGCACTTCCTTGTCTGGGTTTTTCAGGTTATATTTTTTTTAGGAGACGCACTTCCTAAATTGATAGTTTACCCCTAGGAGACGCACTTCCTAGTTTTGAGTCACTGAAGTTTCACCCCTAGGAGACGCACTTCCTAGTTTAGGTCTTTCAGGATATACTTTTAGGAGACACACTTCCTAGTTTTGGGTCATTTAAGTTCATTCCTAGAAGACACACTTCCTAGTTTGAGTCATTGAAGTTTTACCCTAAGAGTCGCACTTCCTAGTATGAGTTTTTCAGGTTATATTTTTATTTTATAGGACACACTTCCTAAATTGAGATTTTACCCTTAGGAGATGCTCTTCCTAGTTTTGATTCATTGAAGTTTCACCCCTAGGAGACGCACTTCCTAGTTTGGGTCTTTCAGGATATACTATTAGGAGACGCACTTCCTAAATTGATATTATACCCCCTAGGAGACGCACTTCCTAGTTTTAGCTCATTTAAGTTCATTCCTAGGAGACACATTTCCTAGTTTGAGTCATTGAAGTTTCACCCCTAGGAGACACACTTCCTAGTTTGGGTTTTTCAGGTTATATTTTGTTTTTAGGAGACGCACTTCCTAAATTGAGATTTTACCCCTAGGAGACGCACTTCCTAGTTTTTAGTCATTGAAGTTTCACCCCTAAGTGACGCACTTCCTAGTTTGGGTCTTTCAGGATATACTATTTGGAGACGCACTTCCTAAATTGAGATTATACCCCCTAGGAGACACACTTCCTAGTTTTGGGTCATTTAAGTTCATTCCTAGGAGATGCACTTCCTAGTTTGAGTCATTGAAGTTTCACCCCTAGGAGACGCACTTCCTAGTCTGGATTTTTCAGGTTATATTTTTGATTTTGGAGACGCACTTCCTTAATTGAGATTTTACCCCTAGGAGACGCACTTCCTAGTTTTGGTCATTTAAGTTCATTCCTAGGAAACACACTTCCTAGTTTGAATCATTTAAGTTCATTCATAGGAGACGCACGTCCTAGTTTGAGTCATTGAAGTTTCACCCCTAGGAGATGCACTTTCTAGTCTGGGTCTTTCAGGATGTACTTTAGGAGACACACTTCCTAAATTGATATTTTACCCCTAGGAGACGCACTTCCTAGCTTGGTTCATTCAAGTTTCATACCTAGGAGACGCACTTCCTAGTTTGAGTCATTCGAGTTTTATCCTTAGGAGACACACTTCCTAGTTTGGGTCTTCCAGGTTATACTTTTAGGAGACGCACTTCCTAAGTTGAGATTTTACTCTTAGGAGACACACTTCCTAGTTTGAGTTGTTTGAGTTCATCCCTAGGTGACGCATATCCTAGTCGAGTCTTTAGTTTTACTTTCATCATTGCATCAATAGCATAGGTGATTTACAGTTTTACTAACAACTCACAAATCTTCCTAGTGCAAACTAGGGCAGAAAATTTTGTTTGTTTTGTTGTTTTGATTGCAGGAGCCCACCTGGAGAACGAGGGAGTTCGCTTCGGAATTATTTCAACTTTCAAGTCATTAGCAGGTGCCCACCTGGAGAACAAGGGAAGTCATTTAAGAATTCAATTCAAGTTAGAAGTAGTAGAAGCTTGCAGCAAGAATGCGAATCGACAATCCGAGATGACCAACAGAAGTAGTCTCAATCGAGAATAAAAGAAAAAAAAAGAGGTATCCAAAATGCTGAAGCGGAGACAAGATGTGGATTGCTCAAGATATGACTGAATCACGAGCTTTGCATGTCCTGTCGTGATCCGAAAAGTTGAATAAAAATGAACTGGCACCTGCAGCTAGCAAGCGTCAAGGTTCAGATCTAAAGTCTGCAAGAACCATTCAAGACTCAAGATCAAGCTTCAGAAGACTTATAGATAGGAATCTTGTAACTCATCGCTGATAGGCTTAGTTAGTCTTTTTCATTTTTTGATTTTGATGTAATAACAGGACCGCGGATCGGAACCTCACTCGACTCTATCCTCATCTTATCACACTCCATCATCTCATTCACTTCTGAACTACACGTGGCCTGATTCCTTTATAGCCAAGGATATGTAGGCGGATCAGATACTAGGGCTCAGTCACATTCTCCTTTCTTTTAGTTTTTGGTCTCTCTAAATAAAGGTCGGGTCATAAAACCTGTCTCGTCGTTCTTTGTCTGAAAACTCTTCGTGTTTCTAACCAAAGAGGGGCAGATGTAGACACGTAATTTTTGACCCTCCCCGAGATTTTACACATTTTAGTGTTAAATATTTAGTTTAGGTCTAATATCGCTATTTTAATTAGTTTTGACTCTTTTACTTTATTTTATCACAAAAACAAAAATTACAAAAATAGTTTCATTAAAGTTATGTAGTCATACTATTTTACATTTTTATTTTTATATAATCTTGAAAAAAATACCAAAATAGTTTCACAAATAATATTGTTTATTTAAATCAATTAGAATTAGTTTTATATTTTATATTATAAATTTTATATCATTTTTAGAAGAAAGTGGGTTTTTATGTTGGTTTATCCCTTTTTAATGAGAGATGTCCATTTTTAGTCTTTGGCCCAGTTTTAAAGCCCAATAAGACCTAACCCATTACCCCACCCTAATCTCTAAGACCTAGCCCAACTTCCCCCCACTAAGAGGACACCCGCTTCTTCTTGATCCCTGAACCCTAAGAGAAGGAACTCTCCTACACAAAAAGAAACCGCCGCCCACTCCCCTTCTTCATCTCCACCGCCTCTGCTAGCCATTCTACTCGCCGGAAAATTCTTTTCCGGTGTCAAAAGATTTGGATTTAGCTTTTAGCCTTCTTGAAAAAAAATAAAAAAGAAAAAGGGCAAAACCCCTCTGCCGCCACCTCCCTCTCTCTCCCTCTGCACTCCGTCGCCGCCGCTGGAGGTGGTGACCGGCCTGGCGGCGACCACCTTTAACCAAACCTAAAATCTCCAGCTGCCACCCTCAACCTCTCTTTAAACTTCAGCCATTTTACACTCTTCTGCCGCCACCCCCATAAACGACCTCATTGTAGGTGGCGGCGGCCATTAAAGCGTTGGAAATCCGGCAACCACCAACTCCACCACATTCTAGCGAGCTTGAGTTTCGAGTTTGACGAGGTTTACAGCAAGATTTTTTGGTTTAGATCTTGTTTGCGGTCCCGTTCGTTTTTGAGTCTTAGGGTTGTCAAACAATCAAGTTCAAACGGTTTAGATCTTGTTCGCGGTCCCGTTCGTTTTTGAGTCTTAGAATTGTCAAACAATCAAGTTCAAACTCTTGATTTGAGGTCAGATTCTTACGTTTTCCTTTTCCTAACATTCTCTGTATTAACTTTTAAGGAAATGGAGTCATTTGTTTGATATTAGCAATGTATTCATTTGGTTGGCACTCCTATTGCGTTCATATTCCCTTTTTATTAGATTTAAAGATTATTGTTAGATTATTATCTTATCCTTCATTAAACTTGATTAAGAGAAAAAAAGAATGATAGTTCACTAATAAATTCAAATTAGTGGTTTGTTTTGGAATTTGTTGTTTAATTGATAAATGGGTTGTGGGGTTTGTTTAATTTAAAGAAAAAAAATACATTTGTCCTTCCTAAAACAAATGGTCACGGCAGACAACTGAAAAGTTATAACAATTGAAGCTTTGGATAATTTCTGTTAATTTTTATTTATTTCGCAATACCCGTTTGACCGCTAGTAGCATGTTTAGGCCGACCACACTCGGGTAGGAAAACCTTAGGTTCTTTTTTATTTATTTTATTTTTATTCGAGGTGAGAGGTCGTTCCCTTTAGTTCATATTCAGGGGGAATGCCCCGTAGACTTTGTATAAATTTTATCAGGGGTATGCCCCGAAGTACTTGTATTTGGAGGCCGAAAGTAGAACTCGTAGAATTTTTATTTTTATTTTATTAGGTGGGGACGACCTCAAGCCTCTTGAGCGTTTATTTTTCTTTTTATGTTTTCTTTACCTCAATTTGAACATTTTAAAAAGCCAACTGGATCATGTACGCAACCGTACTAGTTACAGGACTTGGGGAATGCCTAATACCTTCTCCCCGAGTCAAATGAACCACCTTACCTAGAAATCTAGTGCAGTCTTAGTTTTGGAGTCAAAAGTGTTTTAAAAGGAAAAATTATTTCTAAAAACGATGACTGACACACCGAAACCAAATGTCAGGTGGCGACTCTGAGTTAATCCTTTTGAATGCAATTTGTTTACCTTGAAAATGGTAATTACAATTATATCTAATTTTTTGGTTCTAAAAATATGTGATCTATTTTAATACCAGTTTTTAAGAAATATATGCTAAGTGAGAGGTAAGAAAATGAGATAAGAATGAAGGATAATGAGATTGTGCAAATCGAGCATTTGAGAGACGGGGTCTCGAGAGCATTTATTGTGTTCATTAATTGGTCTTCACCAACTTTTCAACGCCTCCATCAGTCTGTCAGTTGTGTCATGTAAGCGACTGATGTGATAGAAGAGATGCCCAAAATCTACATTTGCACAGTTCTCGAAAAGACTCGAACTTATTATGGCGGTAGGCTGTCTTGTGGCTTCCCCCAACGCACACGACTGGCCCCTATAAGTACTCCTTCTCCTGCCCTTTATCTTTCATTACTTCTTCTGATCTATTTTGGAAAGAGCTCTCATTACTTCTTTCTTGTATCGCTTTCTTGATCATCTCTCTTTCGTTTCCTTTGAAATCTTTCAGCAGGAATGAAGAAGGCCTCAAAAACTATTCCGTGAGATGATAAATAACCTCCTCATCTTCACGTTCCTCTAAGGGTAAGGCAACAATACCCCTAATTTTCAAGGAATGCATCCCCGGGCCCTGCGAAACAACCTCTGATTTTAAGGTGGACAAACCTTCTTCAAAGTCGAGACAGTGTGAACCCATATCCCGGTATATTAGCATAATAACAAACATCGACAAGGTGAAGGCCGACTGCCGCTGGGAAGATGCGATGCAGGTGGAAATTCCCTCTCGTGAGGAGGACATAACAAACCCCAAAGCTGGCTTCCTTAGTGTATACACCTATCCATTTACCCTAGGACCGGTAGAGCCGTCCTCTCCATTGATAGACCCCATGGTTCTCAATTTTTGTAAGCGATATCAAGTGATACTCGGCTTTATCCATCCATCGTTTTGGCGTACTGTTTACATGATTATGCATTTTGCAAATGTGTTCTAGGGGATGACTTTTACCCTCAACTACCTGATTAGAATGTACAGTCCCCGACTTTATCGGGGTGGTCTGATTAAGCTTCAACGTCGGGCTACGAAGGTTTTCTTTGCTTGTACCGATGAAGACAAGGACAGAGGGAGGATGATCCACTTTGTTCGAGTTAGGACCTCGAATTTGATTCCATTTGAAAGGATGACATTCCCTGAGGAATGGAATATGAATTGTAAGTTAATACCTTAATTGAGCCTTTTTCATTTCCTTTCGGACCAACTTTCTTTTGAACTAACTCCCTTTAATGATGCAACTGTCGCGTGGTATCTCGATGTTGTTAAGGAAATCTCAAGCTGGGTTCGTCGACTCGATTTGACCTGCCAATATGCTGAGCTTCGTATGGCGCGACTTGGCCAGGGGCCGATGGGAAGCTAAAAATCATGGTGGGGCCTTTTCTTTTGCAATACCTGAGTTCTTCGAAAGAGATACCCTCTGAATATATTCTAACCTTTTATGTTCTGTGCTTACACAGGCCTAGGGGAGGCCTCTTTGATGAGAGAAGTACTGCTAGGGGAAGCAGATATCCCAAAACCAGATGAGGAGAAGAAGAGAAAGAGGGAATCGCCGAACGAATCTTTGAAGCCAAATAGGGTTAGAGTGCAAAAGTCTAAGTCTGACTCCGCGGCCTTAAACGAGAAAAGTGATTTCCTGACAATGCCCGAGGGAAATGGAAGTGTAACTGCTTCAACTTTTGCTGAGCCGATGACCATTGAGCCGAGGGCTTCTAAAACAGAAGTCGATGAGGTTTTCGAGGGTAGGTCGGATGATGTCCCTGAGCCGGTTGATAGAAGAAATATCTGGGCCGAAGAGCACTCAGTCGATGAGTTACAAGAGCCTAGTTGTGAGCCGAAGGCCCCGATTGACCTATTTGGAGTTATTGATGTAGGTGGTTCTCCATCGGTTCCAACATTTTCCCCGAGGGAGATACGGGATGTCCATAATATAAAATCTTCTGACGCGGGAGAGACTCTCGGAGGGAAGGTCGTAATTGAAGGGCTCTTTATTATGGCTGAGAAGAATCCCGAACTTAACGCCTCACTCATTTTTGAGGAAGCCAAAAGGCTCTGAAGACATGTAATTTCTTCGTTGATTGCTTCAAGCTGCGGTCATTATTTCTTTGACCCTCTTCCTTCATGCTTTCAGGCGAAAGTTCTTTATAATTGGACCATTTCCAAGTTTCAGGCTGAGTTAACCCATTACGAGGGGGAGTGTGGGAGGTTTTTATCGGAGGTAGACGAGCTCATGGATCTTTTGCCAAAAGGGAGGAAGAATTGCTTATCCTCCGAGCTCGTTCAGAAATGGTATCTCTGGAATGAAGCGATCTTCCTGAACATGTAACATAGTCTTTGTATGTTTTGCTTTTATTCCTGCCGAATTTCAGCACTTAACACTTTCAGGCTGATCTTTGTAGCTTAAGAAGAAAGATGCCCTGATGCGGGAGGGATTCAGAGCCAAGGATGCTGAGATCCTTAGATTTAAGCAACGTGTGAACGAAATAACCTCTGATAGAGACAACCTCCAAGGGGAGTTAGCCTTGATTGAGTATCGCCTTCGGGATGCTAGGTCTGAGAGTAGTAAGTATAAGGACCTCTATGTTGAATCGGTCACCATGATATCTTCAATTAAGGCTGAGGCTGATGCACTCATATCCTCGTATAAAGGTGATGCTGCTGCGAATGCCCAGGCCAGAAAAGTAGCTGAGGAGGTCGAGCTCAAACTTGCCCGAGCTCTGGAGCATGTCCGATTAAATTTTCGGAGGCAGGCTCTCGGGGATATACATGCAGGAGGCCTCAATTTGTCTACTGAGATCGAAAGGGTGAAGACCTTAGAGGAATCGGCGGCTCTGCTTGCTTCCGAGGATGATTCGAGCAGTGGCTCAGAAGATGATGAAGATGAGGGTGGAGTCCCCGAGGGGGAAGAGGCCGTGTTAGACCTGGGTGTAGAGGGACAAGCCGCTGAAGGCATAACCTCTGAGGGAGCCGTTGAAGGCACACCCTAACAGTAGATTAGGTTCTTATTTGTTATTTTTTCCTGTGTAAGGGCTCCGACTTTGAGCTTTGTAAATACGCTTTGTGGACCTTCATCATATGTAAAAGGTTTTTCGTTATTCCTTGTTTTTTCCTGGTTTCTCAGAATTGATTTCAATGTCCATTGATGATTAGTACGATGAATTGGACTTCAAAATGAAACCCTTGGGGTTATAAATTGTCCCTGAGGCTTTTTCGGCTGGCGCTTAGACTCTTACGCATTGGGTCGGTACGACCTTTGATATGGATGGAGCTTAGGCTCTTACACATTGGCCCTTAGGCACTTTTGTTAACTGTTTAGGTCTCAGTATTTTAGTCGGGTTTCGACTCGAGCTCATCGACCCTTAGGTTTTTTAAATTGGCCCTGAGTCTCTTTAGGCTGGAGCTTAGGCTCCTACGCATTGGGTCGGTATGCCCTTTAATATGGCTGGCGACTTGGGCTCTTACGCGTTGGGTCGGTATGCCCTTTAATATGGCTGGCGGCTTGGACTCTTATGTGTTGGGTCGGTACGCCCTTTAACCGGTTCTTTTCAAAGTTTTTTCGTAGTAATTGAAGACCTGTGATTTTATGGCGACAGTCGGACGTCTCCGAGTCGCGTTAGTTTGGATGGAGCCTTATGACGGTAGTCATTATATTTGGTCGTAGCCTTTTAATCCCCGAGTTAGATAGCCTCGGTGTCCATATCGATGGTATGCCTTTTTAGGGGTCTTACAAGTTCGAATATATAGACTTGACTTTGATATCGAGATTATGCCCTTTTAAGGTCTTAAAAACTTGTACATGCCTTGCTTGAGGTCTTACAATTTTGATGTTGCCTCGTGGAGGGCTTACATTGGTGCCTCATGGAGGGCTTATGAACTCAAAGTTGCCGGCCCTGAGGTCTTATGGCTTCGAGTATTTGGTGACTCGATGGGGTGACTGTCGATGACAGTCCCCGAGACATCGAAAGTTTTTGGCTTTGGAGTCGTTATTTGTGAAAATAGAAAACTTTTTGGTGTTGCCTCATTGAGGTCTTAGATTGTTGATATTGCCTCATGAAGGGCTTATACTGTTGATATTGCCTCGTGGAAGGCTTATGCTTTTTATATTGCCTCACGGAGGACTTACATTGGTGCCTCATGGAGTTATTATGAACTTGAAGTTTCCAGATCGTGGTCTTATGGTTTCAGGTTAGATAACTCGATGAGCCGACTGTCGAGGACAGTCCCTGAGTTGGGGTTATGCCTTTTTAAGGTCTTACAAATTTGGCATTGCCTCATTGAGGGCTTAAAAGCTTGAGCATGCCTCGTTGAGGTCTTACAAGTGTGATATCGCCTCGCGGAGGGATTATATTGGTGCCTCATAGAGGGCTTATGATCTCGAAGTTCCGGCCGTGAGTTCTTCTGACTTTGAGTTTTCAGTGTCAGTCTCCGATTGTCTGAGAAATTTCTGGCCCTAGGGCCGTTTCTTGTAAAAATAGCAAACCTTTTTGACGCGCGGAGTGTTTTGATGATAAAAAAATTCTCCTTTGATTACTTGGTACAAGTATACATTCTTTCACCATCGAGGGTTCGATCATCCTATGTGGACACGGTTCATTCAACCGTTTGGTCCTATACATCGTTCTCCTATCGAGACCCTCTTTGGCATATTTTAGTTTCTTCGAGGAGATGATCTCTCGGGGGGGATGCCCCTCAGTATTTGAGGTTGACCAAAGAGAAGCCTCAAATACTTGGTGAGTTCTCCTTAGGTAGCATATGGATGTTGCCTCGTTAAAAACCTCATCAGTAAAACCCATTTGAGATAAAATCCGAATTCAGGGAAAAAGAGAGAAATGCATGCTTTAAAACCTAAGGTCTTCGAGCTGGAGGGTGTTGCGGTGTCTTCCATAGGTGAAGCACAAAATGAAAAGGGAGAAAGTTATACCTTAGAAATAATAGCGCCTGGGCATTGATACGTTCCAATTGTTTGGAAGTTGCTCGCCTTCCATGGTCCCGAGTTTGTAGGACCCTTTGCCGATTACTCTGAGGACGCGATACAGTCCTTCCCGTTTCGGGCCTAGTTTTCCTTCGTTAGGGTTTCCAGTGTTTAGGGTGAATTTTCTTAGGACTAAGTCTCCAAGTTCGAAATGTCGGAGGTTTGTTCTCCTGTTATAGTATCTTTCGATCCTTTGTTTTTGGGAGGCCATCCGGACCAGTCGCTTTTCATCTAATAGTTCGAGGGCTGTAGTCATGGCCTCATTGTTTGAGTCCTCGGTGGCATGTCAGAATCTGACACTTGTCTCTCCGACTTCGACTGGTATCAAAGCCTCGGACACATATACCAAAGAGAACAACGTCTCTCCTGTGCTCGATCTAGAGGTTGTCTGATATGCCCATAGCACCTCGGGCAACATTTCTCTCCATTATCCTTTCGCATTTTCTATCTTCTTTTTCATGTTAATGATGGTCTTGTTTGTGGACTCGGCTTGACCATTTGCACATGGGTGGTAGGGCGTTGATAGGATCCTTTTGATTTTGTGATCTTCGAAAAACTTTGTTACTTTGCCTCCGATGAATTGCTTCCCGTTGTCGCAGGTTATCTCGGAAGGGATCCCGAATCGGCACATGATGTGATCCCAGATGAAGTCAATGACTTCTTTTTCTCTTATCTTCACGTAGGCCTGTGCTTCCACCCATTTTGAGAAGTAGTCAGTCATAAATAGAATAAATCTAGCCTTACCTGGCGTCGTTGGTAGGGGACCGACGATGTCCATTCCCCATTTCATGAATGACCATGGGGATAAGACTGAATGTAGATGTTCACCGGGTTGGTGGATCATTGGTGCAAATGTTTGACACTTGTCGCATTTTTGGACGAATTCTTTGGTGTCCCTTTCCATGTTGTCCTAATAGTAACCTTCTTTGATCACCTTTCGAATTAAGGAATCGGCAGCGGAGTGATTACCGCAGGTGCCCTCGTGGATTTTCTGGAGCACATAATCGGTGTCTCCCGGCCCCAAGCATACTGTTAGGGGTCCATCAAAGGTTCTTCTGTACAGAGTTCCATTCTCGTTGAGTGAAAATCTAGCTGCTCTGGCCCGAAGGGCCCTCGATTCTTTTGGGTCCGTGGGTAGCTTCCCACTTCCCAAATAATCGATGTACTTATTTCTCCAATCCCATGTCAGGCTGATGGAGTTGATTTCGGCATGGCCTTCTTTAATCACCGATTTGGATAGCTGAACAACAACCTCGGGGAGTATGCCATCTTCCTCGATGGATGATTCCAGATTTGTGAGTGCATCAGCTTCACTATTTTGCTCTCGAGGTATGTGGACCAAAGTCCATTCTTTGAAGCGACACAAAGTGACCTGAAGTTTATCTAGGTATCGTTGCATCTTGTCCTCTCGAAGCTCCCATTTGCCTGATTTACTACCAGAAGGGAATCACATTTTTCTTCGATGACTTCCGCTCCTAGGACTTTGGCCAATTCGAGACCTGCAATCATAGCCTCATACTCCGCTTCGTTATTAGTCAACTTTGCAGTTTTTATAGATTGTCTAATCAAGCTACCCGTAGGCGGCATCAGAACTATGCCGAGCTCGGATCCTTTCACGTTCAAGGCACCGTCGGTGAATAGGGTCCATACCCCTGATGCTGTGCCCATTTTTAGTAGAAGTTCTTTTTCTACCTCGGGGACAAGGGTGGGCGTAAAGTCGGCCACGAAGTTCGCCAAAATTTAGGACTTGATACGTTCAGGGCAGATATTCGACATCATATCCCCCGAGTTCGATGGCCCATTTGGCCAGTCGGCCCGATAATTCGGGTTTATGCAATATATTTCAAAGAGGATACGTTGTTAAAACACATATACGATGACATTGAATATAAGGCCTCAATTTTTGAGATGCACTTATTAATGCAAGAGCTAATTTTTCTAAGTGTGGATACCTGTTTTCAGCATCTCCCAGGGTTTGACTCACATAGTAGACAGGGAACTGCGTACCTTGCTCACCTCGAACCAACACGCCACTTACCGCTACCTCGGACGCTTCTAAGTACAAATACAGTGTTTCGTCTTCCTTTAGGGTATGGAGCAAAGGCGGGCTCGAGAGATACCGCTTTAACTCCTCCAAGGCGAGTTGGCACTCCGGAGTTCACTCAAAGTTATTTTTCTTCTTGAGTAGAGAAAAAAGTGATGGCTCTGATCTGATGACCTCGAGAGGAATCGGCCTAATGCCGCAATCCGCCCGATCAGCCGCTGTACGGCCTTCACATTGTTTACCACTGTGATTTCTTCGATTGCCTTGATTTTGTCAGGGTTTATTTCAATCCCCCTGTTTGATACCATGAAGCCTAAAAACTTTCCTGAACCCACACCGAAGGCGCATTTCTCGGGGTTGAGCTTCATATTGTAGCTTTTAAGGATATCGAAAGTTTCCTGCAAATGAGTCAAATGGTCCTCTACGCGCAGGGATTTAACTAGCATGTCATCAATGTAAACTTCCATGGATTTACCTATTTGACGTTCGAACATCTTATTAACTAAGAGTTGGTACGTGGCCCCTGCATTTTTAGCCCGAAGGGCATTACATTGTAGCGGTATGTGCCATACTTCGTGTTTGAACGAAGTTTTTTCCCTATCCTCAGGGTTCATTTGAATTTGATTGTACCCGGAGTAGGCGCTGAGAAAGGTGAGGATCTCGTGGCCAGCCGTGGCATCAATCAAGCGATCGATATTGGGCAACGTGAAAGAATCTCTAGGGAATGCTTTATTTAAGTCTTTATAATCTACGCACATTCTTAATTTGTTCCCCTTTTTGGGAACTACTACTACATTGGCCAACCATTCGAGATATTTTACTTCCCTGATGGATCCTATTTTGAGGAGTTTCGTTACCTCGTCTTTGACAAATGTGTGCTTTACCTCAGACTGAGGCCTCCTTTTTTACTTCACCGGTTTAAACCTGGGGTCGATGCTTAGCCGATGGGTGGTTATTTCCAGTGGGATCCCTGTCATGTCTAAGTGGGACCAAGCAAAGCAATCAACATTGTTAACAAGAAATTGAATGAGTTTCTTCCTGAGTTCGGGGGTCAATCCCGTTCCCAGGTATACCTTTCGATCTGGAAGATGTTCCATCAAAATAGCTTGCTCCAGGTCTTCGACCGTTGATTTTGTTGCGTCCAATTCTTCGGGGGCAAAGAAGGTTCAAGGGGTGAGGAATTCTTCTTCATCATCCTCGGGGACCTGTTTATCTTCTGACCCCTCCGAGGTGGAGCATATGGGCACCGGAGCCATGCCATGTACTGCGAACATTTCCTTTGCCGCGTGTTGCTCTCCATACACCATTTTTACGCCATCTTTAGTTGGGAACTTCAACATCTGGTAGAGAGTCGATGGTACTGCCTCATGCTATGTATAAATGGCCTCCCAAGCAGGGTGTTGTATCTCGTGTTACCCTCGATGACATGAAACTTGGTATCCCAAACTGTACCGAACACATTGACTGAGAGGGTGAATTCCCCCTTCATTGTTTTGCTCGTCATGTTAAACCCACTGAGGACTCGAGAATCGAGTATGATTTGGTCGAGCAGTTCGAGCTGCTCCACCACCCTCAATCCGATTATATTGGCCGAGCTACCTGGATCCACAAGCACACATTTAATTTTAATGTTATTTAAGAGAAAAGAAATTACCCGTGCATCATTATGTGGTTGGGACAAGGTCTCGATGTCCTCTTCACTGAATGAAAGAGCATCTTCAGGTGTGTAACTCCAAGTTCGCTTTTCCCTGGTGATGGGCACTTTGTCCCGTTTGAACACGGGTCCCTGCAGGACATCATTTTCTCCAATAATCACGTGAATGGCGTGCTGGGGGTCCTTCTGGCCCATTCTTCCTGTTCGATTCTCTTTCTCAGAAGTGGTTCTTGGCTCGATCGTTGAGAAATTCTCGAAGATGCCTTTTGTTGATCAATTGGGAGTTTATATTGACATGAGGAGCGTTGCGTGAGTCTTCGTCGATGGGGATTTGCACTGGTGCCCCTTCAGGTTTTTGCGGCGGTACACCTGCACCTGAAGAAGCTGTGTCGTTCTCTCTATGATCCTCAGGACCATTGTTTTCATGCGCGTTCACTGAGTTAGACATTTTCTGACCTGAAATTGAAGATTCTTGGAGAAGAAAAAGTGTAAAGGATAACTTGTGTTCTTAGAAAACCAAATCTAAAATAATCACTATTATTTTTAGCCCCACTGTGGGCACCAAACTGTTTACCGTGAAAATGGTAATTACAATTATACTTGATTTTGTGGTTCTAAAAATATGTAATCTATTTTAATACCAGTTGTTTAGGCAATAAATGCTAAGTGAGAGGTAAGAAAATGAGATAAGAGCGAAGGGTAATGAGATTGTGCAAACCGAGCAGTTGAGAGACGGGGTCTCGAGCTTGGTTGAAATAGGACTCGAGCTCAAGCTCAAGCTCGAGAGCTTGAAAAAGCGCGGTCGAAGAGGATACAACAGTATTGAAGGCCTTGAATATAGCCTCTTTATGATCAATAACGAGTAATAAATGAAGAACAATTAATGAACACAATAAATGTAAGGCAATAAATCAATAGAACAATTGCAGAGAATGTTTGAGTTAGAGAGTAGAGGATGTTCTTGTTATTGTATTTGATATCACGTCTCTTACAAAATGACAAGGGTCCCTTTTATATAAGAGGGGGAATCCCAACATATTACATGTGTAATTATTACAAATATAGACGGCTGGTACAACCATTTAATGTCGCGGTACGAACTTGTACTATCCTTGCAGACTTGGTCAGCCTTAACCACGTGTGTTTTGGGAATTTCCCTCTTTTTCATGATGATCTTCAATCTTTACTCTGCCTCGAGGTACATTTATCCCTCAGAATACATTCCTCGAGGAATGCTCCTCGGGGTTTAACTTTGGATCCTACTCTGATACAATCGAGGTCGAGGCTCGGAACGCTGTAGAAACCTTAAAGTCGGCCTTCACCGGTTTTGCTGTATACACAATTATTTGTCACTTTCTAATTGAAAACCTTTTTGAACTTCACAAAATCTTTTTATCATTTTAAGAGGATTTAGTAAAGTTTGAAAAAAAAGGGTGTGACAGATCTAGCGACTTCGCTGGGGAATTTGCAGGTTCGAGCTGATACTTGATCTTGTTGGCTTTGTAGAATATTCGGTTGAGGTTTTTTTTTACTTTATTTATTTGGTTTGTTTATTTTCTATTTTTGTTGTTATTTTGTTTATCGCTTTTCATTCTGTGTTACTTTTTTATAAACTGTCATCATTTGCATAACCATGAGTCTTTTTTCTGCAACAAGTCTTCTGGAGTACGTTTGAGCATACACGGTCTTTTTGTGAGTACCCGTGTCTTTAGGGGGGTGGCGTGGGAGCATGGAGTGGGAGGATAGCTAGAGCAACCTCTATCGACCACGTGCCGCCCCGAATTGCCTTATCTAATGAACCCTCAAACTTAGATCAGCCTTTAGATCATGCTTATTTTCATCATTTCATTTATACTTAATAGGGCTCGGTCCCAGGCACCATGTCCCTTTGTAGGAGGCCTATCCAAATTATGTCAAAATGGGCACATGCCCCAAAAAGATATTTGATCATCGCTATATGCTACATGTTGCATTCTTTTAGAGTAAGTGAGTTATTTGGCGGACCAATGAGATAAAAAGAGGGCAAGGTATAAAATGAAGCAAGTAGGGCCCGATTATTTTTTTCTTTCACAACTTTTACACGAAAAGACAAAAAAAATAAAAATGAAAAATCCAAAAAGATTTTGCACTTTCAGATCATTTTCCAAAAAATCAAAAAAAAAAAAAAGAGAAAAAGAAAATCCAAAAAAATATTTTACATTTTTCATAAAAAACAAAAATATGTTTTCTCTAAATCAGTTTTTTCTCTCCCGTATCCAATCTTCTCGAACTACGCGAACCCGATTCTCATCTTTCAGGCGGGATACGTAGGAAACCCACATAGGGTCCGGTCATCCTAGTGAGTCTTAGGTTCTTGGCTTCGCGGGGTTAGCCAAATCTTGCATGTCTAGCCACGTTCGGGGACATCGGTCGTGTTTGCAAAATAGGGATATTTTCGCAAAAGTGGCTTGTTAACCCATGTCTTAGAGTCCTAAGTCTATCACAAGGTGTCATGTCTGTCTAAGGTCCATTCCTATTGAATTTGCATGTTTAGCCATTTTTTGGCCACATAGGTCATTTCTGCAAAGTGGGGTTATTTTCACAAAGCAATTTTAGGGACCGCGATTCCTGAGAGTTTATGGGCCTTCGTGAGGTGTTTCCATAGTTTAGAGGTCATCATTGTTGAGTTTTTCACTAATAGCCACCGTTGGCCACGTATGCCATTTTGCAAACTAGCCCAATCATGCCTTGCATGTGTCCAATAGAAGGTTTCGTGGCGTCGCATAGTGTTTTGAGTCATTGATCTATTTGGTCTTATTTTGCTCATTCAGGTGTGGATCCATGTACTAGAGCTCGAGCATGATAGATACCCCAGGACCATTGCATTTGGGAACTTGTTTGAAAAGGCTTTTTTATATTTTGAGTCTGTTTTCATGTTTTCTTTTACTTTATTGTCTTGTCTAGTAGTTTTGAGTCGTTTAGGTGGTGTAAGAGTTTGCCGAGTATTTTGTCATCGTAAAACAAAAAAACAGTTATAAACTAAAAATCCAAAAAGATGTCTGTTTTTTAAGTTTATTTTGTCCATTACTTTTCCAGAACTACGCTTGATCTGATTCATGTGGAACATGATACGTAGGCAACCTACATAAGGTTTGATCGAATCATAATTTAAAAAAAAAAAAAAAAAGAAAAGAAAAAAATGATGAAGTTGTGGAATGTGAAAAATGAGAGGGAACTGCGGGATGCAAAAAAAAAAGTGATGATCAGAAAGAAAAGAGGAGATTGAAATGAACAAAATTGGGATGATGCCAAATGACCTTGTGACCCTTGAAGTCATTTTAGAACCGTTAATTGTTGCTAGGCGCATTGCACACAATGTGATATTTCTATCTGATAAAGGCCCTAATGCTAACATGTTGGCTTTGTTTTGCTCCTCTTTGGTACTATCATTGTTATCATAACAGAAGGTGGTTAGTTTATGGCATTCTAGCGAGTCATCCGTACAACACAAGGTCAAAGAGCGAGGTAGCCATGGCTGGAAAAGACTTGGAAACATGTGTTGTTGATTCGCCTAAGCAGATTGTTGAATCAGAATCTGAGTTGAAAGAAGAGGTCCTAAGGTTGAAAGGACAGGTGGCCGAAATATACCAAGCTTGGATTAGTGGGCGTCCTCCACCATTATTTCCCACTAACTACACTGAAAGCCTCGTCACCATTCCGCCACTGTCCCCAATCCAGGTTCCCGCTGCTGCTGATATCTCCCCATAACCTCTTCACACTCCACCCCCAAAACTACCTCATATCCCGCTCCTTTAACCACTCATGTTTTTTTAGCTCCTCCACCAGCTACTCTTCCTCGATCCTCTAGCGAGACTGTGTTCAAAGTCCCGATGCCCAACATTATGCTCCAGAACCAATTTTCAAGGTCTCGGATCCATACTCTTACGCTCCTCATTTTGAGCCTCCCGGTGAAACTGAAAAGCCTGCTAAGACGGTAGAGCAAGATGAGATATCCAAGAAGGTGAAAATCTTATAGCATTCTTTAAGAAACATGTAAGGGAAATGGAGCCAGGTGAGCGTGTCTTACAAAGACTTGTGCTTGTTTCCGGACGTCCAACTGCCTGCTGGGTTTAAGATGCCCAAGTTTGATTTGTATGACGGACATGGGGATCCCGTAGCCCACTTGAGATGTTATTGTAGTAATATGAGAGTCGCCGATGGAAAGGACGAGTTATTGATGGTGTATTTCAGTCAGAGTCTGAGTGGGGCAGCTCTGGAGTGGTACACCCGCCAAGATGCTAGCAGGTGGTACACTTGGGATGATATGGCTCAGGCCTTTGCCAGGCACTTTCAGTACAACATAGAAATTGTCCCGGACCGCATGTCCCTCACCAACATGGAAAAGAGGCCTAATGAAAGCTTTAGGGAATACGGGCTCAGATGGAGAGAGCAAACTTCCCGAGTCAATCCCCCGATGGAAGAAGCCGAGATGGTTGAGTACTTTCTTCAAGCTCAAGAGCCTACTTACTTTGGGCATTTGATCTCGGCTGTGGGTAAGCCTTTTAATGATGTGGTAAAACTGGGAGAAATGGTTGAAAATGGGCTGAAGTCAAGCAAGATCATGAGTTATTGTGCTTTAAAAGCCACAACATAAGCAATTTAGAACGACAAAGGAAGCTTGCCGGGTCAGAAGAAAATGGATGATCTTGCCATAGTTGTAGGATTAAGACATGGCCCCAACTGTCCACCTCACCAATACATTGATCCTCGAGCCCAACCCCAAACCTATCCTCGAGCTCCACATAATCCACCTCAGTATTATCCTCTGAACAACGTCCGGTCAATTGTCCAACCACTGGGTCACTCCTTACTGCAAGCGCCAGCATCTCATAATACACTCTTGCCTTCAAAACATTTTCGAGCATCCAATAACCCTAGAAAACAGGGGCATGGAAGGTAACAAAGGCAAAGAAATAGTTTCACGCCAATCGGAGAATCCTACACAAGCTTGTTTGAAAATTTAAAACATTCTGGCCAAATTGAGCCACTGCTCGGCTATACTTCGGACCCATATGCATAAGGTTTTGATCCTGTTGTACGGTGCATGTACCACTCTAATTTCCAAGGGCATATCATTGAATATTTTCGTGCTTTGAAAAGGGAGATAGAAAGAATGATTTAAGAAGGGATAATTTTGATCCAGGATAGTGACTCCGAGAATATTGCGCAGAATCCCTTACTTGCACATGATGATGCACACTTTGTGGGGATGATGCATGGTGACAGGGAGTATGAGAATCCTCTCGGGAACTTGCTGACTAAAGTTAATGATTTTGAAATTGGAGAAGACCCTGGTGATTCTGATGACCAAATTTGTGGCTGAATGCCAAGCTTAGCAATTGAAAGGTCATTCTCTCCTTACTAGGAAGGAATCTTGGTAGCTTGTTTTGATGTTTTTTCTACTATCTAGTTATTTCGGGGTTGTAATCCAACTTTTTATCTTGTAAGTTTTGGTGATTCAAACCCATTTGTCCTTTTTTGCCTATCCCTAAGAGTCTTGTTAGTTAGTTTGGTGTCTCTAAGTCTGTCATCTAGGGTTGTTTCGGGGCTTTAATATAGATATTACTCTGCTGTTCAAACCCTTCTGTCCAGGTCAAATAAGATTTTATTTTTTTGTTATTTGCAATCTTCGTTTAGTTCTTTTCTTGTATATAGTTCTCTCCAGCCAGTTCTAGTGACATGACATGCATGCGGAGTTCGCAACCAGATCTTGAAAGCCAGTCTAATCATGGAATATTGAAACACAGTTTTAAATATGATAAAAAGATGCACTTGAGGAAACAAGTAAAGATTCACGCATTCTAAGATAACCTGAAGCTTGAGTTGAGTGAAATGAGGCATTTATGTGGGAAATCAAGAGGTTGATAAGAGCAAAAACAAGGAAATGTCTCTCAAGGAGTTTGAGGTAGATCAGTCAGTGCTGAAATAAATTCTTCCACATCAAGATAAGCTTGAATCAAGTCTGTTTCGACTGGCAAGGGTCATTCATTGGGGCAGAGGTATTGCCCACTGGCACTTTTTGTTTGTGTTGATGCCATCAATAGATAATATGTATGATTTCTTTGATTTTCTTCAATTGCATGTTTGTAATTGACATTTTATAGTTTGGTATGACGAAGGCATTTTATTCTGCTACCCAAACACTTTTATCTTTTGCTACCCCTTTTGAGCCCTAACTTATTTTGTTTCACATCACTCTTTTGGAATCAGAAGTACAATTAGCGACTAGTAAATAAAAAGAAAAAGAGAAAAAGAAGAAAAAAAAGAAAAGGAAAAAAACAACAAAATAAACGGACTTTGGGTTGGAACTACGTTCGACCTGATCCTTTTAAGGATATGTAGGTAGCCTTACTCTGAGGTTCAGTCCCATCAAAGCAAAAAATCCAAAAATAAAATAAAATTCCCTAGACTCCAAGAAACTGGGGAAGAAGTTTTAATTTTGGCCAAAAGATCTGACTCAAAAAGTTGTAATTTTGCACCCTTTCATCTTAAATTATTTTGAGTCTTCATGCCACTCTTTATTTCCAACCATGTCCAAAAGCCTACATTACGGTCCAAAGAAAGACTTTCCGACCAATCTTTGAGGATGCCAAATCAAGTGTGTGGTAAAAGTATGATCTTCTTACATCATGGGTAATACCTTGTTCTCAGCACAAAGAGAGAAAGATAAAATGAGAGAGTCTTATCGGTGGAAACCCTCATGGGCACCGTAAGGCGACAGTGAGTTGAGAAAAAAAGCAAAATGAGAGAGGCTTGATGGTGAAAACCCTTCAGGGCACTACAAATCAACTGAGGATTGTGGATCAAATAGGAAATTGGAGTGCTAAAGCCCAGTTTCATAACTTAGAGGCATAACAAAGTTGAAGATTAGACTCGCTAGACATATCAGGCGGTTTAATCCAAAATGCATGTCATGGTCAGTGACGATGGCCTTCAAATCAGATTAGTGTCTACTTTGTTCTTTTTCCAGGGTAAAAAATTTTCTTGGTCGATACCATCTCTTCTCGTTCTTCTCCTTACTTTGTTCCTTTTGTTTTGTTTGAGTCTGTTTTGAGTCTATTTTTGTCGAAACAAGTGAGAAATGACTTCAAAATCTGCTACCAGCTTTTTAATCACACAAAGTTGATGTCTGGCAAGCACATCAAATTGGCATAAGAAGTATGAGAATAGTGTGTGCACTGAGTTGGTGATAATAGATGTTCTTGGGGATTGATGTACAATGCAAATATTTGGTGAATGTTAGATCACGAGTGCAATGCATCGGGAATAAGGTATTGGATTTGAATGAATCAGGAATATTTCTTATGATAAGGGTTGTCCAGAAAAGCAGTCGGCCGATAACAAGCACTGTCTTCCAAGTTGAAGTCCAAGTTGATCGTGACAAGTGCAAGAGAAATCGCCCTCGTAGTCAAGGCCACAAACTAACCACCAAGTTTTAAACTCACAAGTTTTCTTTGTCTAAAACATGGATGAAGGTTATGTTCATATAAAAGCTTGGAAGCTTGAGTTTTTCAGGTGTAATGATCCAATTCTACTTACGCAAAGGCTATTGAGAAGATCACACATCACCCCTAGGAGATGCACTTCCTAGTTTGGGTCTTTCATGTTAAATTTTTGTTTTATGGGACGCACTTCCTAAATTGTGATTTTACCCCTTTTGAGACACACTTCCTAGTTTTGGGTCATTTAAGTTCATTCCTAGGAGATGCACTTCCTAGTTTGAGTCATTGAAGTTTCACCCCTAGGAGACACACTTCCTAGTATGGGTTTTTCAGGTTACATTTTTGTTTTAGGAGACGTACTTCCTAAATTGAGATTTTACCCCTAGGAGAAGCACTTCCTAGTTTTGAGTCATTGACGTTTCACCCCTAGGAGACGCACTCCCTAGTTTGGGTATTTCAGGATATACTTTTAGGAGACGCACTTCCTAAATTAAGATTTTATCCCCCAGGAGACGCACTTCCTAGTTTTGGGTCATTTAAGTTCATTCCTAGGAGACGCGCTTCCTAGTTTGAGTCATTGAAGTTTCACCCCTAGGAGACGCACTTCCTAGTCTGGGTTTTTCAGGTTATATTTTTGTTCAATGGGACGCACTTCCTAAATTGAGATTTTACCCCCTAGGAGACGCACTTCCTAGTTTTGGGTCATTTAAGTTCATTCCTAGTAGACGCACTTCCTAGTTTGAGTCATTGATGTTTCACCCCTAGGAGATGAACTTCCTAGTCTGGGTTTTTCAGGTTATATTTTTGTATTAGGAGAGCACTTCCTAAATTGAGATTTTGTGCTAGGAGATGCACTTCCTAGTTTTGAGTCATTGAAGTTTCACCCCTTGGAGATGCACTTCCTAGTTTGGGTCTTTCAGGATATACTTTTAGGAGATGCACTTCCTAAATTGAGATTATACCCCCTAGGAGACACACTTCCTAGTTTTGGGTCATTTAAGTTCATTCCTAGGAGATGCACTTCCTAGTTTGAGTCATTGAAGTTTCACCCCTAGGAGATGCACTTCCTAGTCTGGATTTTTCAGGTTATATTTTTGATTTAGGAGACGCACTTCCTTAATTGAGATTTTACCCCTAGGAGACGCACTTCCTAGTTTTGAGTCATTGAAGTTTCACCCCTAGGGGACGCACTTCCTAGTTTGGGTCTTTCAAGATATACTTTTAGGAGACGCACTTCCTAGTTTGAGTCATTGAAGTTTCACCCCTAGGAGACGCACTTCCTAGTCTGGGTTTTTCAGGTTATATTTTTTTTTTATGGGACGCACTTCCTAAACTGATACTTTACCCCCTAGGAGACGCACTTCCTAGTTTTGGGTCATTTAAGTTCATTCCTAGGAGACACACTTCCTAGTTTAAGTCATTTAAGTTCATTCTTAGGAGACGCACTTCCTAGTTTTGGGTCATTTAAGTTCATTCCTAGGAGACACACTTCCTAGTTTAAGTCATTTAAGTTCATTCTTAGGAGACGCACTTCCTAGTTTGAGTCATTGAAATTCACCCCTAGGAGACGCACTTCCTAGTCTTGGTCTTTCAGGATATACTTTAGGAGATGCACTTCCTAAATTGATATTTTACCCCTACGAGACGCATTTCCTATCTTGGTTCATTTAAGTTTAATCCCTAGGAAACACACTTCCTAGTTTGAGTCATTCGAGTTTTATCACTAGGAGACGCACTTCCTAGTTTGGGTCTTTCGGGTTATACTTTTAGGAGACGCACTTCCTAAGTTGTGATTTTACCCTTAGGAAATGCACTTACTAGTTTGGTTAATTCAAATTTCATCCCTAGGAGACACACTTCCTAGTTTGAGTTCATACCTAGGAGACGCATATCCTAGTCGAGTCTTTAGTTTTACTTTCATCATTGCATCAATAACATAGGTGATTTACAATTTTGCTAAGAACTCACAAAGCTTGCTAGTGCAAATTGAGGCAGAAAATTTTGTTTGTTTTGTTGTTTTGATTGCAGGCGCCCACCTGGAGAACGAGGGAATTCGCTTCGGAATTATTTCAACTTTCAAGTAAGTATAAGTATTATACTTAGCCGTANCATTATCATGAAGTTGAGACGTCTTCTTCATGTCAATTATAAAGGGCCCTCTTCCATAAACTATGCCTATTACAAAAAGGCACACATTTAATATGACATCGTGCCTATTACAAAAAAGGTACGAGTAGTCTAAAACATTCCACATGCAAAATTCGAAGGTAAAACTAAAACCTCGAAAAATGAAGCATGCAAAAGACTTAAAGAGTGAAACAGAA